>JALPQD010000023.1:4798473-4993473 GCA_023101885.1 Typhlomys cinereus
ATTCTTCTGCTGACTTAGGACATGAAGCAGAAGAGGCCTCTATCGAGCCAAGGGAGACCATCCCCAAAGACAATCCACCTGGGGTTATCCCGGTGGGGCCCCTGCTTGGCGATCGTTTCCCGGGTACCCGTGTTAATCCTCAGGCCACAGGCTCCGTCCTGGATGGAAATGCACGTTCACTCAGCTCTTACCCCATGTCCAGACTGATGTGGCCAATGCAGTATGTTCAGTGTTTGCTGAAAGACCAAAAATATCTTGCCAGCATGGTAACACATTTATTAGTTCAGAGTAGAAAGAGCAGGAGTCCATTTGCTTAATTCCTCAGTAAAAACTCTCTTGGCTGGAGAACTTCCAGCCGGCCTTCCCCCCCTCTCCAAACCATTTGCCCCGCTATTAAGGCACGTGAGAAAAGAAGGAGCAGGGATGTCTCAGACTAAACTTCCTCGGGATCCGGAAGAGGGTAGGCACTGTCCAGCCAGTTCCCTTCAGCCCCAGCTTGGCATGGAAAGGGCTGGCAGGGCATAGGATCCACAGGGCGGGGAAGCAGCCCCTTCAATTTTGGTGTCAGACAGCACCACCCAAGGGCTGTTAATAGGAGCATTATTTTAGATCAAGGTGTTCAAGAATCCATGATGTGAGGAAGACTCGTGATACTAAGGCTTTGTGGCCTTGGGCCAGAGCTCCAGCTGGCTCCCCCCTTTAGGAGAGTGCTAAAGCTGGAGATGGGAAGGGGGACCTGTGAATTCCCTACAAGGAGGGGAGCTGACCATCAAATAGGGAGCTTCTGAGTCCTCCCAGCTCCATTTCCAGAGAAGTTAATGCTTCTGCTTAAGCACCTCCGAAGGAGAGAGAGATATTGCAGTAAAGGAATAAAATGTGCCACTCCCAGAAGACATCACCCAGAGAAGTTAAGGGTAGTTGGGACACACTTCCCAGAATCTGTGCTTCTGGAGGGCTTCAATCCCCTGCGACCCAGAGTCCTGGGCAGGGCCAGCGTCACCCCCTTAGGAGCTGATCTGACTCAGAAGAGCTGAGAAGTCCATGTCCGCAATGGAGGAGAAGTCTTCATCCCCCGAGAGGCCGTTGGGGAGCCCTGAGGCCCCCAGAGGCATGGGAGCTGGGTCAGGAGGCCTCTGGGACCCTGTGACCAGGCGAGTGATCGCCTCGGGGTACTCCATCAGCATGGGCTCCGCCGTGGGGTGTGGCAAGGATACACCCTGGCTCAGCAGTTGCTGAAACTCTGAGTTGTCAACGGATGCCAGGTCCGTGAATACGCCGGGGTCCGTGCTATTGCCAAGCAAGGCCCCCAGGTCTTCGTCAGCGTCGAACTGCAGGTGCAGCAGGGCCTCTGACAGCGTGCCTTCCCCGGCCTGGGTGGTCTTTGGGATGGGTGGGGCCACAGCCTGGGGAGGGCCCTGGGCTAGAATTGAAACGGGGGCTGGGGGCTGCGTGAGAGCTGGTGCCATGGCTGAGGGAGGGACCAAGGTCTGGGTCAGGACTGGGGTGGGGGCGGGGGCCACAGCAGAGGCCTGGCTTGAGATCTGCCCAGAAGGTAACACCATGGGGGGAAACTCATCAAAGTTGATGGTGCTGAGGGAGGGTGGGAAGGCATAGGGCTGGGGGGCTGGAAGAGAAAGACAAGAGGCAGGGGTAAGAAAAAGCATCGGAGACACACTCCACCCTCCCACCCTCAGCCCACCTCAAAAAGTGCTTAGGATCAGCCCCTCTCTGCAGCCACAGCCCACATGCCAGCTCCTTCGGGCCCGATCTGACTGGTCTAGAATGGCCTCACTGACTCTACAAAACTCCCTTGTTTTAGAGCTGAGAAACCAATGCAGAGGATGCGCCACAGACACCCAAGGAGTGCGGCTTGGTCTAGGCATGGACTACGCGCCACTTTGAGCCACACACTAATATCTAAAACTTGTTAATTTAGGGATTTTCCCTTTCTTTCCTAATTCAGTTGAGAGCTGGGGGCAGACTCCACATTCTCAATGTCTTTATTTCAAGTTATACAATTCAATCCCCTAGTACTGGGGATTTAATTTAGGGTCTTGATCATCCACACCAGCAGGCAGGGATTCCATCACCAAGCCCGGCCCCGTCCTATTATTAGTTTTTATCTCAAGACAGGATCTCAGTTGTTGAGGCTGGTCTTGAACTCATGATCCTCCTGACTCACTCTCCCAAGTAACAGGGATCACAGGCCCAGACTTAGCTCAGGGTTTAATTGGGGTGTGGTCCTCAGATTTCTGTGCACATTACCATCCCCATGAAGTTTCTGGTTCCCGAACATGTCCAAAACATTTAGTCCAGTAGCTATGCGATCGGCTCAGGAATTCACACTTGCTCTGCTGCCGAGGGACCCTGACGGAGCCTGGGCCTCCCCGAGGGCAGGGCTGCACACTTCACCCTGCTGCTCTCCCCCTTACAGGGGTGCTGGATCTCCAGTCTGAGTAACTGAAACCAATGTCATCCCAATGGGACAAAGGAAACCCCTACCTGGCTTAGGGATGGAAACTGAGCTTCGAGAAGGCACAGCAATACGCCGGGGCGGAGGCCGGGGGTCGGTGGTTCCTGCAAGGCAAAGGGTGGGTCAGCTCTCAGCCCAGGGTGTCACCCCTTCTGGATCCCAGAGGACCCCCACGTGCACGGCCTCTCTGGGTCCTCAGCTCACCACTGAAAGGGCTCTTCTTCATGATGCTCTTGAAGGTCTCGTAGGTCCTCTTGCGTTTCTCCTCGATCCGGTGGCGATCATCTGGGAAAGCCACACAGAGATTGCCCTCCTTAGCTGGATCCCAGGAAGCAGGGACCACCCACTCCCGAGACCCATTCTTCCTGCCAGTAAGCATGTATGACTCCACCTGCTGGCTGAGATCAACGGGTGGCTAAAACAAAGCAGGCGCTGCCTAGGGGGACAGAACCCAGCTCACCCCTCACCTGGGTCACATCCCCTAGGCAGGAAGGGAAACGCTGTAAACACAGTCCTGCCTAAAACTGCACACACTCATCCTAGCTATTGGCTCGGCACTTTAGCCTGCTGCCCTCAGAACTACCTAGCACCCCAACTCCATTCACCTAAAACGTACACTTCATTCTCTCTCCTCAAAAACCTGGTTGTTTCCTGTGTCTCCTGACTGGGGTAGGAGTTGATCTTAGGAAGCACAATCTTCTTGTTCTGCCACCCCCCACCAGCTCACCCCTTCTCCCAACCTCAAGTCTCTGCTCCCCTCCTTTTTTTTTCTTTTTTTTGAGACAAATAGTCCAGATACCTCGAATTCAATTTACAGCAAAAGATGACTTTGAATTTCTGATCCTCATGCCCCCACCTCCTGTGTATGTGCCACCATGCCTGGTTTAAGCAGTGCTGGGGGAATCAAACCCAGGGCCTTGTGTATGTGACAGAAGCGCTCTATGTCACCAGCCCAGCCTCCTCTTCTCACAGCCACTGAGCTTCTCATCCGCACATGCAAGCCGCTACTTATAAACCTTCATGCTTTGTCTGCTGTCTTGAGAATGGAACCCTGGAGGCAGGAGAGCCGACGAGGCCCAGACAAGGCCCAGATGTGCCCCACGCACTCCCAGCACCCGCCCTGCCAGGACTGGACTACCTGCTTGAAGCACATGCTTCAGGTCTTTCTCTGAGGTAGATGCTACCTCCCCATCTATCCATCTCCAGCCTCCCACAGCCCTCTGGACACGCTTCTATTTGGTATGTTACTCTGTGCTCCAAGATGTGATCTGCATGCCTGTCTTCTTCGTGACCAAGCTCATGACGGGCAAGGATCTGTCTCATCTTTGCTTTTACAACTCTTGACACAAGTCTTGTTTGGACAGAAAGTTCTAAGCAAATGTAGCAGGGCCGAGTGGCAGTGACAAGAGACAAGAGGCACCCACTCCATGGGGCCAAGTGGCCGGGTTCAGATGGCAATTTGGCCCCTCACAGCCAATGACTTGAGGAATTATCCATCCCATAGACAAGCAAAACAGTAAAATCTGGCAATTTACCAAAATATCTGCAACAGTGACAGAAACAATGGATAAGTTGAATGTCACTGTCAAGAGGCAAGAAATGGATTGACTGCAGGCACGTTATAGACACATCCTGAGAAATGTGTTGACAGGCACATTTGATCACTGTATGAACTTACTTGTGTGTGGACAGGTGCATGTGCATTTCTGTGGACAGAGGCTGAGGTCAAGGTTGATGTCAGAGTTTCTTCTATTACCCTCCAACTTATCTTTTGAGACAGGTTATCTCACTGAGCCTGGAGTTGACTGATTCAGCAGGATTGGCTGGGCAATGAGCTGAGCTCAGAGATCTGCCTGTCTCTGTCCTTCTCGGGGCTGAATGCAAGCGCCTCCCCAGTCCCAGCTTACCAGAGGAACATCTAAGAATGTGCTCATGCAAACCAAGGCGTCTACGATGCCATTACGTAGCATAATCTCATGGGATTGCCACAGCAGACCTGCTCTGTCTTTGATCCAAATGTATGGAGCAATGCTTTTGGCAAGGTGTGTGTATGACACCTAAGTGACCTTGGAAGTCTAGCCCATCTCCTGCCAGCGGGAGTGCAGCAGCCCTGCTGTGGACCTGCCAGATGCGTACCTGTGTCGGGCAGGTACTGGAACTCCATGGGCTCACTGAGCTCCCGGTCCGAAGGCCGCCGAAGCTGCATGGAGACACGCACGGGAGCCTGAAGGCTGGGGTCTGCATAGGGAGGGGTCCGGAACACGATGGCCACTTGCCGGTGCACGTCAGCTTGAGAAAACGAGCCCCGGGCCTCCCAGCCTGGTCCGGTGAAATACACCTCGATGTCCTCTGCAGGAGAAGGTGACGAACAGTTAGTGCCTCCCAAGAGCTGCCTGGATTTGTGTTATTCTTCTGAGACATCACCCTTCCACCCCTGAGTTCAATGAGGTCCCAAGACAGTAGGGTACCTGGTGTCCAGCCCCTCAGCCCGGCCCTGGCTCTGGCCTTCCACCCAGCATGTACCTTTCTGCACCTTGTCGCACAGCAGGAAGATCTCGTCCCCACCCAAGCAGCTTCCAGAGTTTCGGTTCACTCGGCAGATCTTGAGTTCAGCAGTGTTAGGGGCGCCTGAGAGCACAAGGAAGGAAGTTCTGAACCACCAAAGGTCCCTAGGGTGTCCTGCAGGAGACGCAATGACTTTGCCCAACCCAGGCGCATGTTAAGGCTGCTCAAAGCTCGAGAACCCCGCTTCTGCACCCGAAGTCAGACCAGCCCCATCGACTCTTTGCTCCTACCAATTCAGCAACTATTCATCCCTCTGTTGCACAGGACATTGTAACCGCACAAGGAGGACACTGCGGTACAACAAGCCAGACAGCTTTGCTACAGACCTTACACATCTTAGGGTCTGGCGCACCCTTGCCTGGCAACAGGCCCTTCATTCTGTGCTCCCTGTTCAGGCTGGTTTCCTGTCCTTGGGGCTCCAGAGCCCCTTTATTTTCATCCACACTGCTGGCTACTTAAAAAATGTTCTCAGTCAGTGTCAGCCCAGGTCATCTGAGAGCTTCCTGTGAGTGGCTACTGTTGAACTGTCACTGTCTAGCATTATCTGGTTTCTGGAAGTTCACTTCCTAGAGGTATGAGCCCCGCTGCTGGCTTGCTGCCATCTCAGCACATGATGTGGGACACTCGTGCTCTCCACCTGACATCTGGCCACCCGGGAAGCTGTACCTGGAGTCTTCTCTGCCTGGTGCCCAGCTAGGACAGGTGAGCACGGAAGGATGACCTCCAGAAGTCAGAGCCCTTCAAAGAGACCACACCCACCCCAGCACGATGCTCTTCCCAGGCCCACGCCGCCCCCCCTTATTGCAAACCCCTGACCACTCACGGTTATCAAAGATAGGATGCGAGAGGACAGGTGGCAGGCAGAGGGGCCTGCCCGACGGGTCCCGCACTGTCACCTGGAAGCAGAGCCGCACCTGCATTCAGATCATAGTCCCCACGCTGCTCCTCGATGGGAACTATCAGAAAAACAGAGTCAGGAGTGACAGAGGTGGGGGACAGTCATGAGGAAGGACAGTGACCTCCGCTTGAAGAGGGGTGTTGAGGACACGTGCAACACCATGCTCTTGGAGGAAGACGAGGTTTCCATCGTGACTCTGCCGTGACCCAAAAGGTATGTCCCCGCTGGGTCTGGTTCCCAACGGTAAAAGCAGAGTGTGTACTGAACGGATAGCACGGTCCCATCAGCTCTGTGAGGCTTGGTCGCTGAGGGATGCTACGCCGGAGCCCAGAGCCCTTGGGAAGTGCATGCAGCAGGTGGGCGCGTCTTTGTCTCTGGCTCCTCACCTTGGAAGGGGTTGTTGTTGGTCTGCATGCGCTGGCTGATGGCTTGTTCCAGGTCCCGCTTCTTCACACACTGGATGCCCAGGTTCTGGAAGCTATGGTGTTCCAGGGATCAGTCCCCCGTCTCCAGTAGAGCCTGGGACCCTCCTTCCTCTGGCTCCACTTCCCAGGTCACTTCTCTGTGCCCACACCCTCCACCAGCTCTGATGGAACCTGCTCCTTTCTCAGCTGCCTCTGGGCTGGCCTGCCGCCCTCAGCCTCGGGTCTTCTTTTCCCATTCCTAAACTCTCTGCACTCACTCCCTCTTTGTACCACTGCATAGGTTCCCTCTGCTTAGACTAGTCTTGGTGCCTCTCTGCTTTTCACCCACCAAAGGATGGAGGGTTGTTCTGTGACCTTTCCAAAGTATTGAGACCTGTAGCCAGGCCAGGTGGTACACACTCCCGACACTTGGGTGGAGGTGAGAGAATCCTAGCAAGTTTAAGGACAGCCTAAGTTACAGGAGACCCTATTCATAAGTAATGAAAGCGGCCCCCTCCATATCCTTCCAACCTATTATCATACGTCCTTCTCAACACCCAAAGCATTATTCTCTAGCAGTGTCCTTTAAAAAATATTTATCTTGGGGTGTGCTACAATGTGAATAAGGTCACAGAATAACTTTTAGAAGTCAGTTCTCTCTTTCCACTATGTGGGCTCCAAGGAGAGAACTCAGGTCACCAGGATTGCAGGATTGCCCCTTTATCTGCGGAGCCATCTTATCTGCCCTTCAGTGGTAACCTATCTATTTGTATAATTATTTATCGCCTATCTTCTCCAATTGGTATTTAAGTTCCAAGGGAGTCCCTCAGATCACTGTTTATTTTTCTCATCCGAGAGACACTAAGGGACAGGCTCTTCCAGACACTCCACTTAATCACTCCAAGGTGATTAAGGACCCATCCCCATCCCACGGAATTATCTGCTATGGAAACTGGATGTATCAATAGTGAATTACAAGAAATTGGAAATCTGCTTGCAGTGCTGGGACCCGAGCAAGAAGTGAGGAGTTTGCCCTGCGTCTGAGAAGGCGTCAGCTCTGTTAATAGCTCTGGGGTGTCCTGGCACCTACCTCCACCCCTCCACTCCATCTGTCCCCCCCTCCCCCGGGCTGCGGAGCGCTCACCTGTGGATGCAGCGGTCTGGGCAGAGCTCAGCCTCATAGAAGCCATCCCGGCAGTCCTTCCCCACAAGTTCATGAGGGTGAGGCCGGTGAGGTGGGTCCTTGGTGACCAGAGAGATGCGGACTGTCCCTGGTCCTGTGTAGCCATTGATCTGTCCAAAGTACAGGGCACTCTAGAGGCCAGCAATCCGGCTCCCAGATACGGGGCATGGTGGCCAGCAGGAAAACCTCCTGGGGCTCGACAGACCCTTCCACCACACCGGTCCACCTCCCCCCACCTCGGGAAAACAGTGCCTACCTTGATGGTGGGGTGCGTCTTGGTGGTGTCCGTGCTCCTTTCACCTGGAATGCTGCCTGCTGAGCGACCCTCACATTTGTAGCGGAAGCGCATACCCCGCTGCTTGGGCTGTTCGATGATCTCCACATAGGGGCCAGAAGCCTGCACGGGCTCTGTGGGGGACACACTAGCCTTCAGGGGCCCGTCCCTGACAGTCCTCCCCCCCACCCACCCACTGAGCAAGGGAGGTCCACTTACCTGACGGGAAGATGAGGGGGAACAGGTCTGAAAGAGGAGGAGACACTGTCAGCACAAGCAAGCCCACCAGACCGTCCTCACTAGGGAAGTCCTGATGGAGACAATGTCCCTCCCAGGAAAACTGAGTCAAGATCTACAACCTGCCCTGACAGGTAAGAGGTAAGGGAGACCTCTATCTGCCAAGGGAAACTGAGTCAGGGAATGCTCTGACTTTTCTAAGGGACCCGGGAGGGAGGTACCCCTTTCCCCAGAAGAAAGCTAACTTTCTCTCCTAACTCTTCAGAACTAATCTCATCGATCCTGGGGAGGGAGGAGGCTAAGGGAAGGCTCCCGCAGTCACACGCAGGAAGTACGCTGAGCCAAGGCTTCCTCCTCCACCGAAAGGGTAAACTGAGTCAGATCCCTGGCTGCCCGCCCCGCCCCGTGCCACCATCCGGCCGGCCGCTCCCTGCGCAGCACCCCGCGGCGCAGAAGGGGCGGAAAGCAGCGCGGGGGAGGGGGGCTCCCGCCGCGGCCCCACAAGCCCCGGTACTGCCACCCGCGGGGTCGGAGCGCGGCCTCACCGTCCATGGCCGGGGTCCCGGGGGCGGGGCCGGGGTCGCAGCTGAGCCCGCGGCGCGCTACAGCGAAGCCATTCGCCAGAGGCGGAAATGCGCTGCGCGCGCCCGCCGTCGCGTCACTGCCCGGAATCCGGCCGCGCCTGCGCGTTGCGCCGCGGCCACCGCGCGCGTGGGGGGCCGAGGGCAGGTGCGCGCGGCGCGGGGACGCGGCGGGGGGGACCGTGCGCGCGGCGCGGAGGACGCAGAGGCGGCGCGGCCCAATGGCCGCGGGCTCGGAGGCCGCTCCCCGGGTCGGCGCGGCTGACGGCTCAGCTCCGCTCCGCTCCCTGCCGGGCGTCGGCCCCGCCTGGAGGGCGGGCCCGCGATTACTCACTCTGTTTTTAGGGGATTTCGGGTCGTGTTCCCCGCCCCTCTCGGGTCGGAGGAGTTGGGTGATGTCACCCTGGGCCGGCTCTGGAGCTCGGCCAGGGCTGCTGGGCTGCGGCCTTTCGCCCTGAGCGGGGAAAGGCCCGGGCCTGCTGCGCCCGCGAAGGCCGGGTGGCCGATCTCCACCCGGCTCCTAGTGGGCGTTCTGCATGTGTTGCCCCTCGTGCTCCCGCAGCCCAGCTGCGCAAAGGAGCCTGGGTGGCTCTGCTGCGCGGAATCTGCCGCACGGATGGCGCCACGGAGGCACCGGGACTCACTCGCTGTCACCGCGCGCAGGGCCCGACCTTGGTCCCGCTAAGGCGCCTCTCCCCGCCACGGTCAAACCCAGAGCCCTCGGGGCAGTGGATGCTTGGAAGCCGCCCAGGACCAGACCCCCAGGCTTTCACCCCAGCGCCTCCAGAAGCCTCCTGAACCACCCGGGTCGTGCCACCTGGACTTCGGCTCGGGGCCTTCCCGCTGGGGTTCGGGCTCCGCCACCGATGGGGGCACTTCCAGTAGGATGGTTCTGTGGCCCCAGAGTGCGAGTAAAGCCGCCAAGACCAAGGCCTGGGCTGAGTGTGGGGACCCGGACTAGCGCGCTCCCCCGCCCCGGTCGGTATCCTCCGCGGGTGGTGCAGTCTTCTACAGATGGAGACTTATTTTCTCTTAAGTTCGTCCTAAATTAAGAAGTCATGTGGGAATTGGAAAAGATTGGAAATTCTGACTTGCTTTCCCAGGCTGTGAAAAAAACAGGAAGACAAAAGTGAAAATTACCGCCCCTCCCACTCATTTCAGTTTCTCCTTTGGAGTAGACAGAAAAGGCAGCGTGCTGCTCGCGTTGCGGAGGCGGACTTCAAGGCAGCCGAAAGGATTGTGATCTCTGACTAGTGACATACAGTCACCATCGATCCCTGTATGCCCCTTATTTTTGTATTTATGTATTTGAGAAAGAGAGAAAGAAGCACGCACGAATGTGTGGAGGTCACAGGGCAGCTTTCAGAAGTCATTTCTTTCCTTCCACCATATGGGTTTCTGGGGATCCAACTTGTTTGCCAGGTTTGCACCAGGCACCTTATCCGCTGTGTTGTCTCAAGGGCCCTGATTTTCTTTTGAAAGTTGGCATGTACTTAAAACGTAATGAGAATGCCAGCATACTTGAAAACTAAGGCTCTCCGTTGGCAGAGGGTTTTCGCATGCATGAAACCCTGCGTTTGAGTGTCAACACCACGTGAACATGGTGGCAGGAGCACCTGTAATCCCAGCACTTGGAGGAGGGGGAGGAGGAGGAAAAGGAAGGACGATTAGAAATTCAAGACTATCATCCTTGGCTACACAGTGCATCTGATGCCAGTCTGGCTACTAGAGACTTTATCTCAAGGAAAAAAAATGTGAGTGTAGCTCAGTAAAGGCTGCTTGCTGCCCGATGAAGCCTCTCTAATCAAAGCTGATGGCACCATGAATCATGGGGCAAAGCGTAAATATGCAGAGGACAATTTGACAGGTGTACCATATCCATGTAACAAAACAGCAGTCTCCCTCCCCCCAGAGTCTGTAACCTCCCTAGCCCCAGATTTTGACCAGGTTACAGTAGTGTTTCTTGATTCATCGATCGATAAGGTCTTGTAGCCCAGGCTGGCTTTAAACTATGTATTTGAGGATGACTTTGAAGGTCTCATACTCCTGCCTCTCCCTACTAGTGCTAAGACTACCGTCATGTACCCCTATGGTGGGTGAGTGTGGTGCGGTAATGGAACCTAGACAAACCCTGTACCAACTAAGCCACCCCCACCCCGACCCTCACCCCAATTGTGCATCTTTTGAAATATGTACTTAGGGTCTCCAGTATCCCAGGCTGACCTGAAAATCACTGTCACTGAGGATAACCTTGAGCCTCTGGTCCTTTTACCTCCACTTTCTGGGTTCTAGGGTTACAGCCATGTGCCACTAAGCCTGCTTGCCCGCTTTCATATGCCGTTGGGAATTGATCGATCTTGGGTTTTGTGCGTGCTTGGTAAGCATTTTATCAACTGAGCTACATCACTAGCCCCCTGATTCTCCATCTAGATGGAAGAAGCTACAGTTATGTTGCAAGGATAGGGCTACAAAGAAGGAAAGAATCAGAGACATTTCTGCAATCAATTTACCACAGAGATTTGGTCTTGATTTTGAGATTATACACTGCTCTTGATTTTCCAAAGACACACGTCTGGTTTGAAGGAAATAATAACTTACAGGGTAAGCTACCATGTAAATAATCATTCATGTAAATTATTAACAACTGATCTCAGCGATTGTTCTAAGTTTTGGGGTGCATGCTCATTATCAGGTTAAATTCCATCCCAGCTCTGATTTATCAAGGACATTTGTAATAAAATGAGTATAGGCTTTATCAGTTATTCCCTCTATCTATCTTATGGGTTTCTCCTTTGATAATGTAGACAATGACAGTTCTCCTGACAGTTCAAGCCACCTTACATGAGCCTAACCTGATCAGAACATGTTAATTATAGTATTGAATTCCATTCTTGATATTTTCGGAGATTTTTATTTTTTCCATTTTATTTGTAAATGCAATGGCTGTAGCTTTTTTTTTTTTTTTTTTTTTAAATATACTTCAGGGAGCTGGAGTGATGGCTCAGAGCCTTTGCCTTGCATGCAAAAGGACCTGAGTTCAGATCCCAAATCCCATGGAGGCAGAAATGGCAGTAGCCTATAATTCTGGCCCTGGAAAGCAGATTATGAAACCCCAGAGTAAAAGCAATAAGAAGGTAGAACAATCCAGGATGATTTCTGTCTTCACCCTTGGGCTTCCACAGGCACATACACTCAAGTGCCCTCTTCTACACACACACACATACACTTGCTATACATACTATATATACATATATATATTCAGGGCTGGCAAATAGCTCAGCAGGTAAAGGCTCTTACAGGCAAATCTAATGACCTGAATTTGGCCTTGGATCAGTGATAGAAGGAGAGAACTGCCTTTGAAAGTTTTCTGATCTAGAAAAAAAGTTTTCCGATCTCTACATATTCTCTAGTACACACACATAACTTCTCTCTCCCCCACAGTGAAATAAATACTTTAAAAAAGAATATATGTGTCCTAGTTATCTATCAGATGTCAGCTTTACAACTGAAGGCTGAGTGAAGAATTACCAGTTGAAGCATGCCCTGAGAAATCCTGCAGGAGATTGTCCGGCTGATATTGGAAGACACAGCCCATAGTTGGGGGGGGGATTCCCTGGGCAGGGGGATAAGACAGGGTACGCTGGTTCAGTAGCTGGCATTATCCAGCATACTTTGCCAGTCTTGCTGTCTGGCAAGTGAGAAGTGCCCATCTCTCGACAATGCCAGCGGATATGGTGTAGCCAGTTCCCTCGGCTCCTGGTGTTGATGTGAGCACTCTTGTCAAACTGGACAAAGAACTGTAATGGATAATCACAAGAAAGAATAAAACCCCTTTGTTCCTCTAAGGTTTTTGGTTGTGAATTTATTGGCAACATGCAGGCAGATTTCCACAGAATTTGGTACCAGAGAAATGGGTATTGCTGACAAATGTGACTACATGGCTTTTGAATGGGTTTGTTAGAGAAATATGAGAATGATGATTTCAAGGCTATGCACTAGAAAACCACTGAACAGAGGGGGTCATTTATGCAACAGCAATGCTGAAAGAATCATGAATTGTTTGGGCCCAGCTTGTGGTGAAGGGAACAAGGACTTTGGAAAGTTGAATATAAAGATAATGAGCTGGTTTGCACACGGGGGTGAGCTGTGCTGTCAGCCTTAAAATGTGACAACGAAAGGGCAGACAGCAGAGGGGCTGTGGCCACGGGAGAGAAACCTAGTGCTCTGCGCTTGAACAGCAGGAAAGAGAACTAGCACCCTGTGCAAATCACATCGTGTGAAACTCAGACTCCTTTAGGGGAAGAAAGTAGTTTCTTCATTTCAAAAGTCTTGGCTGCCTAGAACCAGACTTTTCCAGGATCAATGCACAGAAGGTGGGTCAGCAGGTAAAAGTCAAGTCCATCCTCTGCTCTACTACAAGTTTGAGGTCAGCATGAGGTATGTGAGATGCTGCTTCAGAAAAAAAAAAAAATTCTTGAGGACACTGAGCTATACCCACTATGCCATTGTTTCTTATTATCTGTGTTCTGTGCTTTTCCCCCATGTAATAAATGAAGCTGCTGCAGTTTGCCAGCATGTTGCTTATACATTTATGACCAAACAACTTAGGGAACGAAAACTTTTATTCTTGCTTACCATTCTCCATTACAATTCACAGTTCAGGACTGGAGAGATGGTTCAGGGGTTAAGATTCTGACTCAAGCAGAAAGACCTGAGTTCAGATCCAGAATCCCATGTAAAAACACCAGGTGGAAATGGCAGCAACTTGCACTTCCAGCTCTGGAAGGCGGAGCCTAGGAAACTCCAGAGCAAAACAAAGGGAAGTAGAACAATCCAGGATGACTCCCAAAGTCACCTTTCTGTCTCCACAGGCACGCATAGTGCCTCTCTCTCTCTCTCTCTCTCTCTCTCTCTCTCTCACACACACACACACACACACACACACACACACACACACACACACACAATTAAATAAAACTTTGGTCCTTTAGAAAAAAAATCAAACAGTTCACAGTCAAGCCTGGTTAAGAGTTCACACCGACATCAGGAGTGAAGGGAACTAGCTACACCTTATGCACAGGAATTGCCAATAGTGGGGCAAATCTCATCTGCTAGACCATGAATCTGCCAGAGTATGACAAACTGTGAACCAGTCCCTCTTTCTTCTCTACATACCCAGAGAATGGCCCCACCCACATGGCTGGGTCTTTCCTCATCCATTAGACTGTGTCCCTCACTTGCTCAGGGCTTCCCTTGACTACCAACTCTTCACAAATGGACCCAGAGCTCAGCCTTAGTTGTCAAGTAGACACCTGCATCTAATTAGCACAAAAATGGAGAGCGACTAAGGAAGACTCTGGAGGTCAACTTTGGGTTTACATAACACAAGCATGTAAGTGCACCCTCACACGTGTGCTCATACTTACGCAAACACAAATACACACATACATCTCACATACACACACACAGGCTTGGGGAGATGGCTCTGGGGTTAAGCCTTTTCCTCACTAACAAAAAGATTTGAGTTTGGATCCCACATAAAATGCTGGATGGAAATGGGAGTGGTCTGTAATTCTAGCCCTGGAGGGCAGAGCGTGGGAACCCCTCAAAGCAGTAGAACAACTCATAGCTCCACAGTCACACACACTCAAATGGTACACAAACACACACACACACACACACACACACTTGCAAAAAGAGTTTTACTGAAAAAAATAAATAGTACAGTCATCAAGAAAATAGGATATTAGTATGAGAAAAATATACAAAACAGTGGGACAATTAAGATCAGAAAGAAACTATGGTCAATTGATATTTAACAAAGGTACTAAGACAATTGAATATGGAAGAGGTTGTGTTTACAGTACCTTTTCTGGAAACAGAGGTTTAAATGAGCCTTAATCTTTACCTTGGATATGTACATTACATGCTTTCTTGTTTCTGCTGAGATCCAGTTACAATAGTTTACCTTCATGTGCTTGGTTGCTAACTTGGTTAATACAAATCTATGGATTCAGCTTGGTTATGTCTCCTATTTTGCCTTTAGTACTGATAAGGAAGTGAGGAAACAAAGGACTAAAATAATTGAGATCCCGTATTTGTGCATTCTGTATCCATGAATTGAACCAACATAGATCAAAAAAATGTAAAGAAAAGATGAGGCTGGTGGTACAAGCCTGTAATCCCAGCCAAGGGGACAGACGATACAACTCAGTCACGCAGCACTTGTCTGGCATGCCAGGATCTGGTGCTTAGTCCCTAGCACTGGAAAATGAATAAACAAATAAATAAAGAATAATTGTATCTGCATTGAAAGTGTACAGACTTCTTTTTTTAATTTTTTTAAATTTTTTTTAAAGATTACAGTTTATTTATTTTTTATTTATTCAATTGTGTGTGTGTATGTGTATGTGTAGAACCAGGGGCAAATTCGGGAACCACCATGGACCGCCTCCAGCTCCTCCTTGTTTACTATGTCCCAGGATTCACAGGCTCCGCCATACCAGGACCAGAAACACAGGCCGCCCCCGCTTCCGCCAGGAATCTATACATGGGATCTAGGATCCGAACTTAGGACCTTCCGCCTGCAAGGCAGAGGCGTAACCCCTGAGCCACCTCTCCAGCCCCTGGACTTTGTGGATTTTGAATGTGTTTTTTTTTTTTGAGGAATATGACAATGTTTGAAGACATTGAGATTGTGTTCTAAAAACCATTCAGTTTGTGTTCCATTTTGAAAATACTGATGTTGATAGAGTCATGAATCGTTTGGTCCATGTCTGTGATAAAGGGAACAAATACTTTGGCAAAGTTGAATTTAAAGATTGTCATAGTTATGTACAGGTGTCAACTTGACAGTTGAAGGTTTGAACTCTGGGCACATTTGTAGAGAATTAGTGGTTGGGTTAAGCCCAGAGCAAACCTGCAGGAGATTGTCTAGCTGATGGGGAAGGCCCAGCTTATGGTGGGTGGGACTAGGCCTTGAACAGATGAATAAAATACTGAGAGCTGGTTGAGGAAGTTGGCATCCTTTTGTACACTTGGCCAGACATGCTGGTCTGGCAAGTAAGGAACATCCCTCTCAACCATTATGTAGAGATGGTGTGGCCAATTCCCTAGGCCTTGGTGCTGTTGTGAGCTCTCTGTCAAGCTGGACTGAGAACTGCAACCAGGAATCTTAAGAGAGAATAAACTCTTTGTTCCCTTAAGCTGTTTGACGGTGATTTATCAGCAACCATGCAGGTGAACTGCAACAAAGATGCTGGAATGGTTTGCTTGACAGAGGAGAGCTGTGTTGATGACCGTAAAGCTCTAGATGTGCAAAGGGCACGCAGCAGAACAGCTGCCATCGTTGGAGTACTGAACATGGGTGGCAGAAAACCTAGTGCTTTGCACTGGGACAGTACAAGACATGAACGACACCACCATATGTCAATTCTGTGGTTTGAAAACCCAGATTCCTTCAGAGGCTGAAAGCCCAAACTAAAGCCATTTCTGGCCCTTCGGAAGTTTCCGTTGCCTAGAAAGGGGCTTTTCCAGAGTCAGCATGCAAAAGTTGAGTGGCTTCAACTTCACTTCAGAGTTTGTTAGCATTACCTAGGAGTTACTGGGTTTGATGCACATTTAAGGGGTTTATAGAGAGCAGCAGAAGCTTGATACCAAGGGACAGGCTTGGAGTGCCTTGCAAGGGAAGGTGAGGCTTTTAGCTGCAGAGGTGAACCCACAGTGTTGGAGGTTCCAGAACCATAGGTTGTATGCTGAGGATGACTGCCAGTGGAAACTGAACTTGGTCCAGAGGAACTCTGCAAACTCTACAACTCTGAGCTGCAAAGAGGGACTGGGATTGCTTAGAACCTTTGAGCTACCATGACTATGTGATGAGCATCAGAAGATAGATTTTAATTACAGGATGCAGTATTTGATTTGCTGGACTTGATTTTAATTTGGTATTTCTTATTGTGTTTTGATGTTTCTATTTTGATGTTTTATCTGTGTTGAAGTATTTAACTTACTTTAATTTGATAGACATGATTAAAAGATTTGGGATATTTTTTCTTTAAAAAATTTTTTTTATCATTAATTATTATGTATTCAATTGTGCATGTATGCATGTGTGCGCGTGTGTGTGTGTGTGTGTAGAACCACAGACGAATTCGGGAACCACCATGGACGCCTCCATCTCTTGTTTACTCTGCCCCAGGATTCCCAGGCTCCGCCCTACCAGGACCAGAAACACAGGCCGCCCTCCCCCCCTCCCCGCTTCCACCTGGCATCTATATGTGGGGTCTAGGATCCGCCTGCAAGACAGAGGCTTAACTCCTGAGCCACCTCTCCAGCCCCCAGATTTGGGATATTTTTTAAAAAGAGACTTTCAGTTCCAACATTTTAATAACTGAACTTGTAATGGTTGACCTTTTAAAATTGAATATGAAAACTTTTAATTTCAGACTTTCAGAATTTAAAAATTAAATGTATTTGTTATAAGATAAAGTTAACACCTGTGGAGGCAAGATACATGTTACAGTTTAAAAGTGATATGTTCTTGTGTCATGTTGACAAGGGGCAGAATGTCATAGTTAGTTACAGGTGTCAACTCAATTGTTGAGAGTTCAAGCTTTTGGCACATCTGTAGATAATTAGTAGTTGAACTAAGCACATAGTGAACCTGCAGATTGTCCAGTGGATGGAGAAGGCTCAGCCCATGGTGGGTAGAACTAGGCCCTGGACAGGTGAATAAAATATAGGGAACTGGTTAAGGAAGCTGGCATCTTTGTGTATACTTGGTCAGACATGCTGGTCCGGCAAGTGAGAATTATCCCTCTTTCAGATATTACATAGATATGGTGTAGCCAGTTGCCTGTTGTTTGGTAATAGTGCATGCTCTCCTGCCAACTGAACTAAGAACTGTAACCAGACTATTATAAGAGAATAAACCCTGTTGTAGTTCGCCTGCAAAGTTGCTGACAAATCACCATCAAATGGCTTAAGGGAACAAAGGGTTTATTTTTTGTTATGATTCCTGGCTACAGTTGTTTGTCCATCTTAGCAGGAGAGCTCACACCAGCACCAGGGCCGAGGGAACTGGCCACACCATCTCTACACAATGCTGAGAGAGGGACAATCCTTACTTACCAGACCAGCATATCTAGCCAAGTGTATACAAGGATGCCAATTTTCTCAATCAGCTCTCTGTACTTTATTCCAAGGCCCAGTCCCATCCACCACAGGCTGGGCCTTCCCCATCAGCTACACAATCTCCTGCAGGTTTGCTCTGGGCTTAACTCAACCACTAATTCTCTACAAATGTGCCAAGAGCTCAAACTCTCAACTGTCACTTGTGCTTAACTATGACAAACCCTTTGTTTCCTTAAGAAATTTTGTCGTGATTTTGTCAGCAACCATGCAAAGTAACTGCAACATAGAGAACATATGAGAAAACTATGTTATTTCATAGGATGAACTTGAGCACCAGCACTATTTTATATCAAAGTCCCTGTGAATACCAAGGGATGATTGATTGTTAATTAAAATTTACAAGTTGTTAAGGGGAACATGAGAAAGGGTTCAGGGAAATGCCACTGGGTCCTTGTACGTCATCGGAGAGGAGGACCCAGTGGAGAGTCAGGCATACACAATAAAGGACTCTCTGGGAACTAGGAGGGAAGCACTGGGGGATGGGGAGGGAAGAGAGGGGGAGTAGGGGGTTCGGGGGGAGGAGGAGGGAGGGAGGAAACTGGTCTACCTATTAAGTTTGTATGAGCGGAAATAATAAAAAAATTTACAAGTTGGTCTGGGGTTGTAGCTCAGTTGGCAGAATACCTGCAGAGTACATACAAAGCTCTGGGTTCAATCCCTGTACCTAATGCAGTTGGGTGTGCTGGTATCTGCCTACAATCATAGTACTGGGGAAGTAGAAGCAGGATTGGGAACTCAAGTGCATCCTCAGCCATGCAGCAAGTTGAAGGTTGGCCTAAGCTACAGAAGATCCCATCTAAAAATAAATAAAAATAAACAATCTAACAAAACATGGTGAACACTCAAGAGGATCAGAGTTTAAGATCATCCTGAGCTACATAACAAGTTTAAGCTCAGCCTTAATTCTATGAGACTCTGTTTCAAAAAGAATTATAAGGAAGATGGTTCACTCATTAAAGCTTTTACCTGTCAAGCACAATGACCTGAGTTCAGATCCCAAGATCCCATAGAAAAATGCTATGCGGGTGTGGTGGCCTAATTCTAGTTCTGGAAGAAAGAACCTGGGATTCCCCAGAGCAAGCTGGGTAGCAAGCTGACATGCTCTAAGTTTAATTAGAGGCCCAGACTCACACTAAGTGGAGGAGTGAGGGAGGATGATTCCCATTATCACTCTTGGGCCTCCATAGGCACTTACCCTCAAGTACACTCATGTACATATATCTGCACACACACGTACACCAACCCACATGTAGACACACATGTGCACATACCCCATAAACACATACATGAAAGAAAAATAAAGCTAAAAAATAAGAAAAACCTATTGTCATTAATTGACAAATTATCAGTTATTGAAATTACGGTTATCACAGCCTATTTTAATAGAGTTGAAGTTAAAAATAATTTACATATGATCAATAAAGCAACCTAAGTAACTTATATGTTAGAGGTGGTTATGTTAGAAAAGAGTAACAGGGCTGGAGAGATGGCTCAGGGGTTAAGACTCTGCCTCACATAAAAAATGCCAAGGTGGAAATGACGGCAGCCCGAATTTCCAGCCCTGGTGAACAGAGACTGGGAAATGCCATAGCAAAGCAAGAAGGAGGTAGAAGCAATCCAGGATAATCCTCAAAGTCATCCTTGGTCCTTCACAGGGACATACAATGCTCTCTCTCTTTCTCTCTCTTTCACTAACACACACACACACACACACACACACACACACACGCACACGCAAATAAATAAAGCTGAAAAGAGTAAAACACTGTGTGCATTAATACTAAATATATATGAAATGCCATAAGCACACTTATTGTTTTATATGTTGAATTAAAAAATTCATTTAAAAATTGTGTGTGTGTGTATGTGTGTGTGTGTGTGTGTGTGTATCAGAGGCCACTGCATATACTCATGGAGGCCCAAGGGGTGATTTTGGGAATCACTCTAGATTGCTTTACCTCCTTTTTGTTTTGCTCTGGAGTTTCCCAGGCTCCACCTTTCAGAGCTGGAAGTACATGCTGCAGGCCATTTCCGTTATGAGGAATCCAGGATCTGAACTCAGGTCTTTCTGCTTGTGAGGCAGAGGCTTAACCTCTGTGCCATCTCTCTAGCCCCCAAAAATTAAAATTAAAATTTAAAGCGTGTAAATAAACCTCCCTCTTCAGCTTATGTGACTTCACAGACAAAGGACCAGTCAGTTTTTCTAATATGTGTAAGTTACATTTCCATTTGTTGTGGATTTAACATTTGTCTGTGGGATTGTCCCCCGTACTGGGAGGGAAACAATATGACTCAAAATTATGTCGCTGTAGAAGAATGCATTTGGGCTATTTAAAGGAAGCACTGCTTTCCCCTTTCTGTCTGCTAACTGGTTGATATGCTTTGCATGGGATTCTTTTCCTCCTTGGGCCCTGGGAACCAGACCCTGGGATATCTCCAGCATGTAACAATAGCCAGTGTTTATTGGGATGGGCTGGGTGCCAGATGTTGAGCTAAATACTACAGAAATGCTATCACCGCATCTAAGGCTTACAGCGGCTTTTGGGCTAGTACTATTGTTATCACGCCATTAGAGATAAGCTAACACTTTCAGAGACATTGAATAACATGCCCAGGTCACACACCTCCAAGGAGGACTCAGTTCTGCCTGACTGGAGGTGTCAGTTGCTCTCCTGTAATCCCAGCCCTTGAGAGGCACAAGGGTGATTTTGAAAATCATCCTGGATTTTGGGGCCCCCTCTTGGTTTTGTCCTGGGGGGTTCCCAGGTTCCATCTTCCAAGGCTGGAAGTGCAGGCTGTTGCCATTTCTGAGATCTGAATTCAGGTCCTTCTGCTTTCGAGGCAGAAGCTTAACCCCTAAACCATCTCTCCAGTCCAGAGAAAAAGTCTTAAAGGAGAAGGAAGTAAGGGGATAGACATAGTAAGGGCTAGATGGGGGGCTGGGGGAGAAGACAAGTGATTCAGGAAAAAGTGATTGACGGCCTCACCCAGCAATGAATCTAATGAAGCAACAGTGGTGTGTAAGGCCGATGGGGAACCAATCACTCTGAATGGGTTCTACCCCCTGATTGTCAGGGAACACATGCCTGGTACTGTAAACCTGTCCAAATAACATTGGAAGGGGAGAAAATAGATGCTAGACAGGAACAGATGTCTTAAGTGTTAACTATAAATACTGGGCAGCAAATTGCCATCTAAACACTTATTAAACCCTTAGATAAGAACAGCTCTCAGTACTCAACCAAGATGCACCCTATTGCGGTGGAAGATCAGGGAGCCAGAAAAACACAACTGGCCAGAGTGCAGAGTATTGGTAACCCTGGAATACTTAACTCTACCAAACCGTTAAAATCTCTCTCCATCCCAAGGCTCGGGGAACCTTGCAAAAGAGGCGGCAGAAGACTGTAAGGGCCTAAAGATGGGGAGGTGCACGGTTGGCCAGGACACTCCAGTCAGGACAGAGTGCTATATCCAGGAACTCACAGCAATGAGATCTGCTACCACTAGACCTACACAATGGTTGACATATCAACATTTCCCACAGACACAAGTGCAGGAGGGAGGGATGTGGCTGGATTGGCGGGAGGAGGAGTGAGAGAGAGAGAGAAGGGAGGGTGGGAAGAGAGGGGATGGGACATAAGTCCATTTTGCTTATATATGAAAAGTGTTTTAGTAAAAGAGGTGGACCTGTGGATGATGTTCTCTTCACAGAAGGTAGGACGGGGAGGTCATAGATCCTCAGCTGGAAAGCCAGCCACTCCTCCTACCCTGCCCTCCCAGCTGTGTGCAATTCTGCTCCAGCTGCGCATGGTCTCCGGGGTGCTAGAGTATACAGAGGAGGAACTCCATCTATGTGGGAGTACTGGGGGAAGCTATGGAGAAGTTGTCATCATGCTTCACCCTGGTCAAAACCTAGGTACGAAGGGTAGAAGATCCAAATACGCCTCTGTGAAGACAAGCCCAACTCATGTCCTCTCAGACCCCAGAGTCCCTGGGCTGCCTCCGGATGTGGCTCAGCTGGCAGAGTGTCTGCTTGGCATACACAAAGTCCCTGGCACCACATAAAACTGCATCATGGTCCACACCTGTAATCCCACCTAGTTCAAGTCACCCTGAATCATGTAGAGATTTCTAGGCCATCCTGGGATATATGAAGCACTGCCAGAAGACCACCGGCAACAATGAAAACAAACTGCTCTTGCCCAGCCCTGGTGTCCGCTTGCCTGTTGCTCCATCTCAGATTCTGCTCTCTCCTCTTTGGCCTCTTCTATCCCCACAAATCTCTCCCCAGACCAGTCACTGCGCCATACCAACTGTCCATGCTGTTTTCCTCACTGTCTTCTCCTCCCCATGGCCTTTACAGGTCTTTGGAATAAAATGGATTCTGAGCTTGTACCACAGGTCACACATCCATCCCCACCACACACATTGCTTCCTGTTATCCTCCCATCCTCTTCTCTAATTACTGACTCGGGACACAATGAGCTGAGGAAGCTTTGCTGCTCCTCCAGAACCTTTAACAATGGATTGGAAGGATGGATGCTCAGATATCCAATTGCCTCACTGCTGCCTGCCAAGGTGATGAGAGACTGAGGACAGGAGGATTGCTGGAGGAAGGAAGTCACAAGGGGTGGGCTTTGAGGTTGATTAACCCTCCCCCACTTCAGGGAGAAATCTGCTCTTACAACTTACTGTGGACAGTTCTAAAGCTTTCACTCTCCTTGATGGACTTGATTTAGGCCCTCCAGCCAGTCATGTCTTTCCTGTCATAGTGGACTGTATCTCCCCTCTGGAATCATAAGCTGAATAAATCTCCCTTTCTTCCCTTAAGCTGTTAGAGCCACAGTGGTGTCTCACAGCAAGAAAGAAAAGTAACCGGTACAGAAACGGTATTGCTTGTGAGATGAAGTGGATGTGGTACCAGAAAGTGAAGTGTGTATAAAACTGAGAAAAGTCGGCACTGAGAATCATCACCATCATTGTGATGTTGTTTGTGAGCCTTTGGAAATGTTTGTTGGTAGAAACATGGAGAGCTTTGGAACTTTGCACTGGAAAACTCCTTGCATCTTGGAGATGGGACCAAAAGGGCCATTCTTTTGGGAGCTTGGAAGAGACATGGAGAGCATAGATTGATAGGCTGGCAGAGAGTTTAAGTTTTGCCCTTATCCCGTAAGCTTGCCTAAAGTTACAGTTGAGTGTTTGACTTCAAGGCAAAGTAGTCTTGAGAGTGTACAGTGTCTTGTTCAGAGTTATGAGGAAAAGGAACAAAGAAGCAGGCAGAAGGAGATGAAAACTGTGAAGTTTGATGAAAAGTGTGAAGACAAGTTTAAAGAGAACGCAGACAGCAAAATGGCAGCTATCGTTGAAGAGAAAAGCTCCATTGGTGAATCCAAGCCTACTCTCAATTCGGATAGTAACCAAGGCTCCACCTCTTAAAAGTACCATGACGACCTTCCCAAACAACCAAAGATTCAAACACCTGAACCTGTGGGGGGCAACACACATTTCCCCATAAGAATGCAATCCTTTTGGAAGGAATGAGCTAAAGGACAGAGTTCAAAGAACTGGTCGATCCTCTTCTGAAGCAGCCGCCCGCGAGAGATTCTTCCCAGCATTGGCAGAGAAGTTAAATCTATCAGTCACTGGAGCCAGTCTCCACCTGGAGGTTATAGCAGAACTTGGCAAAATCATCCGCGTGGTCCTGGTTTTAGAGGCGCTATAAATGCAAGTGGGAGGATCCCTCCTCCAAGGTTTCAGAGAATGGTGGACTCCAGGCACTATGAAGCAGGATTAGAAAGTCTGCTGAGGGGTGCAAGGAGGGCACTTTGTGCTGTGGTATCTGCCATTGGGAAGTGAAGATGTTAGAGATGCCAGAGCCAAGGTGGGACATGTGCCAACCAAAGTTGTATACTTGGGAGGAGTCAACCCAAGAAAGTGATGGTCCACAGGCAGCTTCTCTGAAAGAGTGGAACTGAAGCCTTTTGGAACCGAGATGATTTCAACAGGAAGTTTATTTGTTGAACTTAGAACTACAGGATTTGGAGTTTGTCCTACTTGTTTTTGGTCTTGTGGAGTGGTCTTTCCTGGATATGTCCCCATTCCTCTCTTTTGGAATGGGAATGTTTATTCTGTGCCATTGTATGTTGAAAGTATGAAACCTGCCTTTTGATTTTACAAGAGGGTTTGGACTTTTGGACGTATTGGGACTACTAATGTAGTCTATGAGAATTTTTAAAATTGGACTCAGTATGATTTGTACAATGAGAGAGCAATAAGTCTGTGGGCATCAGGGGTGAAATGCCATGGTCTTAAATGTAAGTTGCTCCCCCCACAGGCTCACATGTTTGAATCTTTAGTTGTTTGGGAAAAGTCATGAGGGGGCACCTTGTTGGAGGAAGGCCGCCACAGGGAATGGGTCTTGAGGCTGATTAGCCCCCCTACTTCTGGGAGAAGTCTCTTAGAGTTTGCAGGGCAGTTTTGCAGCCTCTTCACCTCCTTGATGGACTCAATTTAAGCCACCTCCAGCTTCTGCCAGCCAGTCATTCCTTTCCTGGCATAGTGGACTGGAACTGTAAGCTGAATAAATCTCCCTTTCCTCCCTTAAGTTGTTTGAGCCTCAGTGGTATCTCACAGGAACAGAGAATAACATTTCTGTAACCCCAACATTGTGATGTGTGAGGACTGTGAATTTGAGACTAGAGTGGTTTACATTGAAAATCCTGACATATATACATATCATACATACATATGTCTCCAAACAAAAATAAAGACAAAGGAGCAGGTCTGGGACATACAGGGCTGAAGGGTCAATCCCCAGAGTACAGCAACAACAAAAAGGAGCAGAGAACTTGTGTATCCCCGGGAAGAGCCTGTGTCCCAGACCCCAGCAACTCTCTGCTTGCACTAAAATAAAGAACCCCACAGAGTCCCAGCACCCACTTCCACATTCCTGCACCAGAGCACAGTAAAGGGCACCTGGGAGATGAAGTTTCACAGAGTCCTTAGACATAAGGCAGGATGGGGCCAGGGAGCAGGGTGCCTTTCAACAATGTGCTTGCGACTTTCAGGGCTGAGAGATCTTAACTGGCCTGTCCTTAGAGTGCTGCTCCTATAAACATCTGGAGCTGGTGCTTAGCGAGGAATTTCATTTAGTTCACAGTTTTGGAGGCTGGAAGTTCAAGATGAAAAGTGCCAGGCAGATGGCACAGAGGCAAAAAGCCTCAGAAGCTTGGTGACCAGAGCTTGATCCCCAGAATGTATATGGTGGAAGGAGAAACAACTCCTGTCCTTGACTCACAAGTGTGGGGGATGTAGGTGGGGAGAGAGAGAGAGAGAGAGACTCACTGTTCAGCTTCTATCACAACATGGTGGGGATGCAGAAAGAGAAACGGTTGGTGGGACTTTAGATGTGCTCAGTTGGTAGAGTGTGTGACTAGCATGCACAAAGTCTTGGTTTGATTTCTAGCACCATGCAAAACCAGTGGTGACAGACACTTGAAATCCCAGCACTCAGGAGGTGGAGAGCGAAAAACAGTTCAGAGTCATCTTCGACTACACAGTGAGTTTGAGGCAGCCTGGGTCACATTACACCTGCTGATTTTTCAATACCATCACAATATGCTCAACGCTGTGCTTGACCCGCTAAGTCATCTCTAAGCTTTGCCCTCTATGTCCCTTGATGCGGCAGTGAGGATTTTATTCCTATACATGAACTCTTTGGAGAGTGGCCCAATGGGGCTGGCATTGTCCGTGCTGGTAACACTTTAAAAGACAGCAAAGTAGCCCTTACTTTGGAGGTTTTTGCTTAGTCTGAAAAGGAGTCTCAAGCACTTAATATTCTTCAAGCCAAAATCTTGAACACTCACGTGGAAGATTGCAAGCATGAGGACACAAAAACCTCAGAAGAAAAGAAAATCTACCTACGGTTTCTCATTTATCTAAAGATAAATCTCAGCTGGACTGAGAACTGTAACCGGACTGTCATAAGAAAGTAAACTTCTTGTTCCCTTAAGCTGTGTAATGGTTATTTATCAGCAACCATGCAGGCAGACTGCAACAACTGTGAAACCCTGATCCTCCTGAAGTCTTTATCTGAAGACTTCAATCCCTGAGATCCATTGAGAGCCACTCCAAAGTTGTCCTCTGACTTCCACACCATGACACACGCCCATGTACAATAATACGAACACTGACGTATTCACACGGACTGTCAAATAACAGAGCACGTGGTTGTACCACAGAGCCAGCGGTAGCCCTGACAGCTGCTGTGGGGTCTTCAGCATGAGAGCAGCAAAGGCCTGGGGCACACCTACTGGCTGGGCGGTTGGGTTGGGTAGTCATCGCAGCCTCCATATGGACTGGAGTTGTGAAAATGGAAACTCTATACACTAAATAAATAAAACCATGAACGTTATCACAGCCAACCTTGGCTGTGTGGTATGGCGCCATGTCTGTCACCCAGCACTTTGTACGTGGAGGCAGGGTAATTGGAATTTGAGATCATCCTCAACTTAATAATTCCCGGACTGCATGAGATCCCTTCTCAGAAAGAATAAAAAATCCCAAACAAGTTTTTTTTTTTAGCCTTAAAATCCCATGTTTATTACAAAGGTGAATCCTGATCTTTGTAATGGGGCTTATCGGTAGGATTTCTGGAAGCGGGCTCGGGCACCAGGACCTCCAAACTTTTTGGATTCGCAGCGCCGGGGGTCAGCTACCAGCAGAGTCCGGTCATACTGGATGAGAATGTCTTTGATCTCCTTATTCGAAGCCTCATCCACATATTTCTGGTAATAGGCCACTAGGGCTTTGGAGATAGACTGTCGGATAGCATAAATCTGGGCCACGTGACCACCACCTTTCACACGGACCCGGATGTCCACACCAGCAAACCGCTCCTTACCCAATAGCAGAACAGGCTCAATAACTTGTACTGCACCGTGCGCGGCTCGATCATCTCTAGGGGACGCCCGTTCACCTTGATGAGGCCGTTTCCTCGTTTGCAGTGCGCCAGGGCCGTGGCCGTCTTCTTGCGTCCGAAGACCTGCACGAACTGCAGAGGACCCTTGGACCACATGGTTTCCGAGCGTGAACTCGAGCTCCTCACTGCGCGGCGCAGGGTCCGGACCCCAAACAAGTTTTAATGAAAATGTACGGGATCAAATAAAAGAGCTCAGTGGATAAAGGTGCTTGCCACCGAACCTGACAACCTTCCTCTCCCACACCAGACTCCAGTGTGCTGGAATGACGGGGATGGACCACCACAGCTCCGCTGGTGGGTCTCAAGGATCAGAATGATATGGTGTCATCTGATCTGGTTTATTTGATTTATGAAAGACAGGTCAGACCAAGGAGATGGCTCGGGTTAAGGCTTTTCCTCTCCCACAAAAGGACCTGTGTTCAGATCCCCAGATCCTACATAAAAATGAAAGGCAGAAATGACAGTGACCTGCAATTCCGGCCCTTGGAGGTGGTGCCTGGGAAACCCCACAGCAAAGCATTAAGAAGGTAGAGAAATCCAGGATAATTTCTGAATTACCTCTTAAGCCTCTACAGGCATACACACTCGTGCCCTCTTGTACACACACACACACACACACACACACACACACACACAAAATAAAAGAAATAAAAGACAGGCCTCACCTCAGGCTAGCCTTGAACTCACAGTGGTGGTGGATAACCGTTGTCATAGTTAAGCAGAGGTGTCAATTTGACTGTTGAGGGTTTGAGCTCTGGGCACAGTTGTAGAGAGTTCATGGTTGTTAAGCCCAGAGCAAACCTGAAGGAGATTGTCTAGCTGATGGGGAAAACCCAGCCCATGGTGGGTGGGATTAGGCCCTGGATAAATCACAGAGCTAGTTGAGAGAGTTGGCATCCTTCTGTTCATTTGGCCAGACATGCTAGTCTGGCAAGTAAGGATTGTCCATCTTTCAGCCGTTATGCAGTGATAGTGTGGCCAGTTCCCTCGGCCCTGTTGTTGGTGCGTGCTCTCCTGTCAAGCTGACTGAGAACTGTAACCAGACTGTCATAAGAAAGTAAACTCCTTGTTCCCTTAAGCTGTGTGATGGTCATTTATCAGCAACCATGCAGGCAGACTGCAACAACCATGAAACCCTGATCCTCCTGCCTCCACTTCCTGAGTGGGCATCACAGGCATGTGCTGCCACATTAGGTTTTATAAGGTGCTGGGGACTGAACACAAGTTTGAGTGGTGTCAGGCGAGAGATCTGGGCTAACTACAGACCTGAGAAACATCGCTACTTGAAGGACTTCATGCCAGGAATCTCAAGAAGATCACGAAGGAATCTCGAGTGGATGTGAAGACGTCCAGGCTGATCCCAGAGCTTGTGAACTGCTGAGGTCAGGGACAAGAAAGGAACTGGCAAGAGGAGACACGGGGCTGGAGACGCAGGAAAGAAGCTGGGTCTGGTATTCTGGATGCAAGAAAGGGTGTTTCAAGGAAGAGGGTGTGGCCAAAATGCCAATTCCTCTGGGGACTGGCAAGTGGTCATTGGATAGCAATGGATCAGGGGCAACTGGTATCTCTTACTGCGGTGTTTCCCAGACCCTAGAAAGACATTTATTGGATATTACCGAGATAGGCTAGATTGTCATGGTGTGTCATGGGGTGGGAAGGCAAACTGCACAGTGTCTAGAGGTGAGTGGATCTCAGACTTGGAAGACAGTAGGACATTACCTGACTGCCCAAACAATGAAGATGAGCTGGAACCACAGGACAAACTGACATGTCCATGACCTTTTTCTTATTATAATGACAGATCAACATCATTAACCTTGCAAAAATGGCTGGATGCAAACTGGCTCAGAATTACATACCTGGAGGCAGGACTATCTAGAGTTTAAGACTCTATTTGGCCACAAGTACAGTTTGAGACCAGCCTAGCCTACAAGAGACCTTGACTCAAGAAACAAGGGAGGCTGCAGAGATGGCTCAGGGGTTAAAGCCTTTTTCTCACTGCAAGAGGATGTGAGTTTGGATCCCAGACCTATATGAGAACACCAGGCAGAGATGACGGGGTCGAAGTAGGCTGCAATTCTGATGATCCTGGAAGATGGAGCCTGGGAAACTCCAGAGCAAAGCATTAAGTAGGCAGAGCAGTCTAGGATGATTCCCAATATCACCCTTGGGCATCCACAGGCACACACACTCAAGTGCCCCCTTCTGCACATACAAACATACACACGCAGGGAGGAGGAAGGAGGAGGAAGGAAGAAAGGAAGGAAGGAAGGAAGGAAAGAAGGAAGGAAGGAAGGAAGGAAGGAAGGAAGGAAGGAAGGAAGGAAGGAAGGAAGGAAGGAAGGAAGGGGGGAAGGGGCTGAGAGTAAGTAGCTCAGTTTGGTAAAGTGCATATACAAGGTTTGATTACAGCACCACATAAAACAAGCTATGGTGATGCATAATCCCAGCTTTTGGGAGGCAGAGGCAGGAAGTCAGAAGTCGAGGTTGTCCTGGGCTGTGGAGTGAGTGAAAGGCCAGTCCAGGCTACATTAGACCCTTTCTCAGAACAGAACAAAATGAAAGAACAAAAAACTAAACAATTGTCTCTTCCCATCATGCATCTGACACTATGACACATTTGGAAAACCCCATATAAGGGCAGTAAAGAGGAGTAAACCTGACTCTGGGGAAGTCCCAATCCTATTCCTGGAATTCCCCATCCTTTCCCCCTCACTTCATGAAGAATCCTCCTTTCTATTAATACTTGCCCACGAAATCCATAATCCCAGGTGGAGTGATTCTAGAAGCCTCTCAGTTCCCTTTGTTTCTTGGTTTGTTCTGGTTTTGAGTGTTTACTTTTTTAAAATTTTTTTTATTTATTATTTATTCAATTGTGTGTGTATGTATGTGTGTGTGTGTGTGTAGAACCACGGACGAATTCGGGAACCACCATGGACGAATTCGGGAACCACCATGGACGCCTCCACTGCCTCATCATTTACTCTGTCCCAGCATTCACAGGCTCTACCCTATCAGGATCAGAAATACAGGCTGCCCCCGCTTCCGCCCGGTGTCTATACGTGGGGTCTAGGATCCGAACTCAGGACCTTCCGCCTGCAAGGCGGAGGCTTAACCCCTGAGCCACCTCTCCAGCCCCTTGAGTGTTTACTTTTGCTCTGTAATAAAACCTCTTTCCATTTTCTTACTTTGTTTTTCTCTGAGTTCTTCCTCTGACAGAGACAAGAATCCTAGGAAAAGATCTCAGTCTGTTCTATCCCTTAAGACTTTCTGAGTCTTTACCCAATAAAGACACCAGTAAATATTTTCAACATGTTCCAGTTGGTTTCTGCTCTGGCTCAAGAACACTCTTACAGGGTCATCTTTCTAAAGCACAGGTATAAACTGTTCCAGTAAGTCTTCAATGGGAACTGTGTTGATCTGAACATGTCTGAATAAGGGAAGCAACTTGATTGCTCAACAGGAGAAAACTGGGTTTGACAGCTAACATGTACCTGGACAACGGCCTGTAGCCACTGAAATAGTACCATAATATATCTAGTGAGAAGTATTCAAAGTTATGTTGTTGTGTGAATATGCTGAGCATTATGCATACTAAGAACCAATTTATTATTTGGAGGTATGTTAAGTAGGTAGAATAACAGTCTAAAGAAAGGACCACACAGCCACCTTAAAACACTCAGCCTGAACCAGGCCAACCAAACCTCTTCCCGGCCTAAGGCCCTGGGAATCTTGTGGAAGAGGGGGTGATAAGTGTGTAAGAGCCTGAAGGTGGGGCGGTCCACAGGTAGCCAGTATATTATAGTCAAGATAGGACTGCTGCATCTAGGAGCTCATTGCAATGGAAATGCTCCTTTCCAGACCTGCACAATGGCTGACTATCAACATTCCTATGGACCAGCGAAGAATTCAGGAGAAATAACAGGGGCCGGGGTTAGACAGGTGAAGAGGACTATCCTCCTCTGTGGGTTTACCACAGAAAGAAAGAGCCACTTATACTGCCAGAGGCCTGATCCCCTACTAGAGCAGACAACCCAAAGGTAACCCTGTGGCCCACATAAGCAGACGGGTGCAAGGGTAAGAGAGAGAGGGATGGATTGGTGACTGAAGGAAAGAAGAAGGGGGAGGGGGACATGGACAACCACCATTATGTTTGTTTCTACAAAAGGAAAATTCTTAATAAAAAAGAGCCAGACAGTAAATATTTCAGCCTTTGTTGTTCATATTTCTCAGATACAACTATTTTTTATGTGTATAGAGGGGTGTGTGTGTGTGTGTGTGTGTGTGTGCATCAGAGGGTACTGGTATGTCCAGGGAGGCCCAAGGCTGACTTCAAGCATCATCCATGGTTGTTTCTACCTCCTTCTTGCTTTGCTCTGGGATTTCACAGACTCTGTCTTCCAGAGCCTGAAGTATAAGTGTGTGCCACTTCTGCCCATCATTTTTACATGGATCTGGAATCCAAACTCAGACTCTTCAAGCATCTCTGACCCCACCCATTTTTACCGTGGGTACTTTATGTGGAATGTGGGGTTCAGACTTTTTTGCTTGTGACGCAAAAGTTTTAACCTCCCAGCCATCTCTCCAGCACATACTATTTGGTTTTAATATAAAATGGCTTATAGACAATATGTAAATAAGTGTGACTATACAATAGTGAATTTTTTTGTCTTTGTCTTTTTTTTTCTTGCAACAGCGAAATTTATAATCACTGAAATTTAAAATCCATCCAAAGGCTGGAGAGATGGCTCTGCCTCACAAGGAGGAGGACCCAAGTTCAGATCCCAGATCCTATATAAAAACACCAAGTGTTAATGGCAGCAGCCGCACTTCCAGTCCTGAAGGGAACCTGGAAAACTTCAGAGCAAAGCCAAAAGGAGATGCAACAATCCAGGATGAATCCTGATTACCCTTGGGTCTTCACAGGAACAAACAGTGTCCTCTAATACACATGTGCACAAACACACACACACACACACACACACACACACACACACACACACACACATCTATCCAGGGGTGGTAACCTCAGGAGGCAGAAACAAGAGGATCATCTCAAGTTCAAAGCCAGTCTGATCTACATGGCACATTATAGGACAGCCTAGGCTGTACAGCAAGATCCCATTTTAAAAATAAATAATGATTCTTATATCAATCGTGAAATAATAGTCTCTCCTGCCTCAGGCTAATTGTTATACTGAGTATTACCTAGGTAATGTAGGTGAGTGTTTACCTCTTATTATTTTTTTTTCCTTGAGTGAGTCTCTTATAGCCCAGGCTATAAATTTGCAATGGAGCTGTGGAAGAAGCTGAACTCTCACCCTTCTGCCTCCATCTTTTAAATTCTAGGGTTAAAGTCAGCACCACATTTGGTTTTACGCAGTGCTGGGACTGGGGCCGGGGCTCTGTATGTGCTAGGTAAGTATACTGCCTGCTGAACTACACCCCTCTTCATATATCTTTTTTTTTTCCGTGTGTGGGTATATATACATGTGCGTGCCCATGGGCATGCAAAAGAGGCATGAGCCACCAAGCTAGACTTCACTTTCATGTCTTTTCTCTGTGGTCTGTGTTGAGAAGTTGATTTAGATGTTTATCTCCCTTTTCAACTATTCTCGGGAAGAACAAAATCACTTTACTACTCAGGTGGTGCTCAGTCTTACTGGCTCACAATTATTTTCAAATTTTTTATTTTATTCGTGTGTGGGACGGAGTGTGCCTTCACACACCACGGTTAGACTGTGGAGATGAGAGGACAACTTTGTGCAGTAGTTTGTCTCCTTCAACTTTTTTTTTTTAATTTTTTTTATTATTATTTATTCAATTGCGCGTGTGTACGTATGTATGTGTGTGTGTGTGTGTGTGTAGAACCACGGACGAATTCGGGAACCACCATGGACGCCTCCACCTCCTTCTGCCCCGGGATTCACAGGCTCCGCCCTACCAGGACCAGAAGCGCAGGCCGCCCCCGCTTCCGCCTGGCGTCTATACGTGGGATCTGGGATCCGAACTCAGGACCTTCCGCCTGCAGGCGGAGGCTTAACCCCTGAGCCACCTCTCCAACCCCTCCTTCAACTTTTAAGTGGGTTCTGGGGGCTTGAACTCAGCTCATTGGGCTTTCCGAAGCACCTTTACCCACTAACCATCTCGCCAGCCCTGGTTCCACAATCCTAAGGAACAAACAAATAAACAACCCAAGTGGGAACAGAAACTGGCAACACAACAATTAAAAAATACCTAAGAACCAGCGATAGCCGCAGTAGTTCAGGGGTAGAAAAACACTTGCCTTGAGCTTGCTGCTGGTACAATCCCCAGTGCTGTCAAGAAAAAAAAAACTAAATAAGGGGTGAGATGGCTTAATGGGTGAAGATGCCTGTGTGCAAACCTGGCAACTTGAGTTTAATCTACTGAGCCCACATGGTGGAAAGGAGTGTTATCCTCTGATCTCCACACATGCACCTTGGCACATACAGTTTAAAAATAAAGCAGCTCATGGTTAAAGGCTTAGTTAACAGTTGATGGGGTTTTGGGGAACTGAATGGATCACGAGGGCTTTCACTTTATGAATGGATTAACCCATCAATGGATTATAATTTCATGTTATTGAGAGGTGATCAATACTAGAAAGACCTAGCCAGAGGAATTAGGTCATTGGGTACATGATGTGGAAGGGGTCTCTGTTCCAGACTCACTCTTTTGCTTTCTAATAACTATGAAGTAAGTTGCTTCGACATCATGTTTTCTGCCTCACCACAGTGAAGAATTAGCAGTCCAGACAGAGACTTCTGAAAATGTGACCAACATAAATCTTTCCTCTAAGAGGCTTCTCTCTGGCATTCTGTCATAGCCCTTTCTGGTCTAGTAACCACTGGAAAATAAGCAGGGGGCTGCTGAGGGTCACCATGATCATTTGCATGGTGTATAAGACACTCGGTGTTCACTGAGGACATCCATTGTGATATGAAGCTTTTCCTTCATTCTAAGTGTCTGCAGCATGGGTTCACCCCTGTGTTTAAATGTTTACTTCTGGGCATGCAAGATGGCTCAGAGGTTAAGCCTCTGTCTGGAAAGCAGAAGGTCCTGAGTTTGGATCCCAGATCCCGTATAAAAATGCCAGGTGGAAATGACAGCAGCCTGTACATTCCCATTCTGGAAGCCTGGGAAAGGAAGTAGAACAATCCAGGATGAGTCCTGAAATCACCCTTGAGTCTCCATAGGCACACACAGTGCCTTCACACACACACATGCGTGCATAAACACGAGCAAAAAAATTACATTCTGTTCAACCTATTATTAATCATTTCTCATCTTTTACCTTGTACTATTGTTTTCATAACTATTCTATTTTTGACACAGTCACTACATATAGCCCAGGTTGGCCTCAAATTCTCCTGATCATCTTGCCTTAGCCTCCCTTGGGCTGGGATGACAGATACTACACCTCAACAATTCACAATAACTTAGTTTTAATACACTTATTAACCATGATAATGGTCTTCTCAGCCTTCCCCTAAAAATCTTAGTTGTTGTTGGAAGACAGGCCTTTATTTGTTCACTGGTCAACTCCAGGCTCCCATAAAAATGCCTGACACACGGTGGCAGCTTGCTAATGTTTCCTTAATGTTTAACTGAATAGCAGATGTGCTACTTTTAAAATCAGAAACCCAATATATGAAGTTATTAAATTTCCCTCCGTTCCCTGCCTTAGCCAAGCACTTGCCAGAGCAGTCACATCTCCTTAGCCCCGCCCTCCAGCCCCGCCCCGCATCGGGGCGGAGCGCACGCCTCGCCCCGAAACGCCTCCGGTTGCCGCTAGGAGGCGCGTGAACTCCGCCGGCACCTAAACAACTAGGTTCCCACGTGACCAGCGGGCGCACCGGTGGACGTCACGTGACAGACTCAGTTTTCCTCCAATCGCTGTGCACGTTGCGGGGATTCCGCCCCCGGCTGGGCCTCTGGTTCCCAGCCACCTGTCCTTTCACCACCAAAACGGGCCGGGTCTCCTCCTCCAGTCGAGTGCCAGTAGCGTCTACGGGCCTTCGTCTAAAGCGGCTTCAAGGAGCCCGGGCCTGCTCGGCACTCACTTCCGGAAGTGACGTCTCCCAGAGGGGCCGGAAGTGGCAGTGGAGGGAGGGAAGATGGCGGAGGTGGTGAGTCCGGTGCCCGGGGCGGGGCGGAGGGAACCAGGGGAGGTGGGTAGAACCCGAGGACCCCCAGTAGCCGACCCTGGCGCCGCGCTGTCTCCCCAGGGGGAGATAATCGAGGGCTGCCGCCTACCCGTACTGCGGCGCAACCAGGACAACGAAGATGAGTGGCGTGAGTGACGTCGGGGGGCGGGGCCAAGGAACCCGAGGGCGAGGGGCGGGAGGGAGTCAACGAACCCACGGGAGGGGGAGGGGCTTCTGGAATCCCGGGCCGGGCGGGCGCAGATGTTGGGAGGAGGGGCGTGGCTTCTCGCCGTAGCCAGATAGACAGGGCGGGGTTTGGGGAGGGCCGTCACACGGGACTGAAGGTGTCTTGAGAGAGAGCGTCTAAGTGCCGTGCAGGAGCGCCCCCATCCAGCCTGAGAGTGGGGTTCAGGTCGAAGGGCGGAGCCTCATGACCCGGCGTGGCTAAGGCTCCCGTCTGTGCTCTTCCTTCAGCCCTGGCTGAGATTCTGAGCGTGAAGGACATCAGTGGCCGGAAGCTCTTCTATGTCCATTACATTGACTGTGAGTTCTGGGCTCGGGTGAGGCGGGGCTGCAGGGTGGCGTGGGCACCAGCCTCTGGCATCCCCTCCTGAACTACCTCTCTTGCTGCAGTCAACAAACGTCTCGATGAATGGGTGACCCATGAACGACTGGACCTGAAGAAAATCCAGTTTCCCAAGAAAGAGGCCAAGACCCCAACCAAAAACGGGCTTCCTGGGTCCCGCCCCAGCTCTCCAGAAAGAGAGGTGGTGAGTAGGTCCCCTGTTACATGTTTTCTCTCCTGCCTCTTCCTTTTCGCATCTCTTGGCCTTAGGGGCTTCTGGAAGGCAGGAGGTGGCATTCCCCCACCCTGACTTCAGCTTACAAAGGATGGGAGCCAAATGGCAGATGTAGCTCCCAGAGCCCAGTGGCTATTGCTTGTCCTTGAGAAAGCAAAAGGGTGGGATTTGATCACTTCATGATAAGGGGCCCCTCCTCCCCATTGCCATCCTACCACCACTCCCACCCCAGAGGAAGACCCTGGACCTATCTCTACAGCCGGCCTCCGCCCAGGCCAGCGGGAAGACCTTGCCAATCCCGGTCCAGATCACACTCCGCTTCAACCTGCCCAAGGAGCGGGAGGCCATTCCCGGTGGTGAGCCTGACCAGCCGCTCTCCTCCAGCTCCTGCCTGCAACCCAACCACCGCTCAACGGTACCCTCAGCAATTCCAGGGACCTTGCTTTCTTCTCAGGTCCCGCCTTCTCTACCTTCTGACCCACCTTTCTTGGTTTCTCTCTGCAGAAACGGAAGGTGGAGGTGGTCTCACCAGCAACTCCAGTGCCCAGCGAGACAGCTCCAGCCTCAGTCTTCCCTCAGGTGAGACTGCCAGCCTTTTTCTTTATCTCTTTGGCGCTCTAGTCATTCCTTCAGGCCCATCGTATATCACCCCCTCTCCCCTATCTCATCCACAGAATGGATCAGCCCGAAGGGCAGTGGCAGCTCAGCCAGGACGGAAGCGAAAATCTAATTGCTTGGGCACTGACGAGGTAGGTATGCAGGAACGAGGATAGAGGGAAGCTGGGTAAAGGAAGGGAATGTAGACAAAGAGTGTTTGGCTAGGGAATAGTTTGAAAGCAAATAGGTCATAGCATTAAGGGTGTTAACAGGATTAAGAGGCAAGCTGGGGCCAGCAAGATGGCTCAGTTAGTTTAGGGAGCTTGTTGTACAAGCTTGATGCTTTGAGTTCAAATATAAAGATAAAAGAACTAGCTCCATACAGTTCTCTGACCTCTAGATACTCAGTCCCTCCCCCACATCATACATACACAGTAATAATAACCAAAAATAGGGGCTGGAGAGATGGCTTAGGGGCTAACCCTCTCCCTCACAATCAGAAGGCCCTAGTTCAGATCCTGGATCCTATGACAAAATGCCAGGTGGAACTGGTGATGGTCTGTAGGTGGAACTTGGGAAACTCCAGAGCAAAGCAAAGAGGTAGTACAATTCAGGGTGACTGTTAGGCCTCTGATACACACACACACACACACACACACACACAAAATAAATACATAAATAAAGGCAGAATGTAGTTCAAATTAGTCACTGGTTGATTTTGTTTTGGGCAGTGGGGATTTTGACAGTGTCCTCCTAGCTCTTTGCTGGAAGAAGAAAGAACCCTGTGGCAGTGCTGCAAGCCACAGTGTCCTGTTGAGCTGTCGCCTCTAACAGGGTTTTTTTCCACTGGCCTGGACAGGATTCCCAGGACAGTTCAGATGGAATACCATCGGCGCCACGCATGACTGGCAGCTTGGTGTCTGACCGGAGCCACGACGACATTGTTACCCGGATGAAGAACATTGAGTGCATCGAGCTGGGCCGGCATCGCCTCAAGCCATGGTACTTCTCTCCGTACCCACAGGAACTTACAACTCTGCCTGTCCTCTACTTGTGCGAGTTCTGCCTCAAATATGGCCGTAGTCTCAAGTGTCTGCAGCGCCACTTGGTATGAGGGGTCCCGGGAGGCTGCCTACCCAGCACACCCCACACTAGTCCTCACCTGATCCTCCTCTCTTACTTAGACCAAGTGTGATCTGCGGCATCCTCCAGGCAATGAGATTTACCGAAAGGGAACCATCTCGTTCTTCGAAATTGATGGACGAAAAAACAAGGTTAGTGGCTGATGGTAGTGGGGCCTGGGTAAGTCAAGTGGACTACTTCTTGCTCAGAACACTGACCAGTTCATCCTGTTTCTACTGAATTACTGTTACAGGGCAGGTGTGAAGGAGGACCAAGAATTAGACAAACTTTTTCCTCTGACAGGTCATTTTCAATGGCAAAAACATGTGCTATATCTATTCAGATCCAGGTGTTATGAAACACCGGATTAGCAGGGTTCAGAGAAGTGTCATCAGTGCTTTGAGGCTGTATACCTGTAAGCTTGGCATGCAGAAGGCTAAACAGCAGGCTCTTATGTTTGAGGCCAGGGCTACATTTAGTTCCTGGCTCACCTGGGCTGCAATACTCAAAGAGCCAAAAAGAAAGTAATTTTTTCCCCTTTCTTTTCTTTTTATTTTTCGAAGGGAATAATCTTAAGGTTGCAAATTATAAAGTGTAAATTAGAGGTAGCTTAAAGAACAGCTTTAACTACATGTCTGTAAACAAAGCATTCAGGAGTCTGAGGTAAGAGGTTCACAGGTCCAAGGCCAATATGAGCATGACCCTTTCTCAAGAAAAAAAAAAAAAAAGTTTCCTAAGAAGGTGACCTTTGAACCTGTATATGAAACAGAGTTGGGTTCTGAGGGACAAACCTGGGCCTTCCAGGAGCATACATGTGCAGGGAAAGAGGCACTGCAGTTGGAGGCAGAGAGAGGGTGAGACAAGACTTGCAAGGAACACACAGTTGAGGTATTAAGTTCTGTTGGTGGAGAGGGTGGAGGACAGAACAGTTTGGGCTCTGCCTGTGGGAAGGAGAAATGTGGATCCCACTGAAGTATATGCCTGTATTAAGGGGTTTCAGTGAAGGAATGTGAGAAGCTCAAGAAGTATGTAGTGTTCTTTGTCAGGTGGTTAAAAAGCTGTGTGCAATGCCTCCTGAAATCACATATGGAAGCAAGCAGATCCATAATTTTGCTGGAAAAACCCCTAAGGGTTTTAGTTTGTTAAGTTCCTGACTTCTAAATGTCTACTGTAAAAAAAACAAAAAATTCCCAGGAGGCATCACTGTGAGCTAAAGCTTCAGGAATCTGACAGCCACATTCCCAGGACAACCAGATGGGCAGAGCTGAGAATAACTAAATGCGGATCTATTTGAGACAGGGTCTTACTGTGTAGCACTGGCCACCCTCAAAGTTGTAGCTTGCCTCTGCTTCCCAAGTACTGCTAGCACATGTACTACCGTGTCCAGGTTAGAAATGTTGCTTGTGACTATTAACTAGAGCAAAGAACAGTGGAGGCCCTAAGCCAGGCTTAGGTGGAAGTAGAGGAAGCAGAGGAAACCTTTCCAGCTTACAAAGAGGCCGGCAGTTGGACATCACAGACTCCTGGACATTTTAACATGATCTTGCCTAAGCTTGTGGACAGCCTGACTAGGACCCAGGGCATGGTGACCATCACCTGGAACACAGCAGAGACCCTTACAGGGTACTGACCAACCTTCTCCCTTACAGAGTTACTCGCAAAACCTGTGTCTTTTAGCCAAGTGTTTCCTCGACCACAAGACATTGTACTATGACACAGATCCCTTCCTCTTCTACGTGATGACAGAGTACGACTGCAAGGGCTTCCATATCGTGGGCTACTTCTCCAAGGTCAGAGTGCACCCAGCTGTCCCTTGGCCTTGCCCTCATCAGGCCTCTCCACTCACTGACTTAGTCCTCTCTTCCAGGAAAAAGAGTCCACGGAAGACTACAACGTGGCCTGCATCCTGACTCTGCCCCCCTATCAACGCCGGGGCTATGGCAAGCTGTTGATTGAGTTCAGTGAGTATGTGTGTTGATGAGGGAGGGACCAGAAACAATGTCAGTGCACCCTGATCTTTGCCTCACGTGCAAACTTCTCAGGTTGCCATGATTCTCCACCTAACTGTGTAGCCCAGTCACCAGAACCAAACAGCAATAAAGGGGGACCCTAACTAAGGTACCCCACGGTGACGGCCCTGCTCCCTAGAGTAGGTTCTCAGCATTGAGTTCTCTTTAACTAAGGTTCTAAGCCCCACCCACTTCCCCCAAATCTGGTTCACATTCTCCTGCTTGGAGCTCTAGGCACTTAGCAAACTTACCCTGCTCATCTCCGGACCTGTGTTGTGATGATTCTTAGGCAAGGATCAGTTACGACTCCAGGTGGCAGGCAGTGTGTTCCAAAGCTATTTACTCACTAAACAGATGTGAGATGGACTGGTGACCTGCCTCTTTGTGAGGCTAGTTTTTAAAGCCCAAGAGGGTTCTTGCTTCATCTGAAACTACATTTTACCTCTGGTCTTACTCCATCTATCTTCATTCTGTTCACCATTCTTTGAACCCTTCAAATAATCCAGTTCTCACCTGGAAATTGGGACTAAGTTTTATCTGTTTACCTGGTTAAGACACAGATGCTAATTTACTCAAGGTCGTGGTCAATTTAAAACATTTATTGGTTGAATGGTATCAAGGTAGAGAGTCATATTCACATAAAACTCTCAATGTGATAGAACAGGTGACACAAGAAACTCAAAGGACACCAGTGATGTGAGCAAGTCCACCAAGGTGTGCTCACTACTGCCCAGCTTACACACAGCTTAGAAGGTAGGTGGGTATTCATGGAGAGGGCCAGGTACTCTTCATATTAGAGGCAAGTATGGCTCCCATTGGACTTGTCAAGACAATGCATGCAGTATGAATCTAGCAGAGTTAATAAGAATTCTAGCGTCCCCTTCCTTCTTCTGCCTCTCTGGCCCTCTTATGCCAGGGTGCTGAAGGCACAGGAACCAAGCAAAGAGGGTAAGACTAGCCAATAGATACGTAGCATGGGCCAGAGAGCAGACAGCTATGTCAGGAGGGACTTTTACAGAACAGCAGGGACGTGCCAGGGCTCTAAGAAAATGAAGAACCTGCCAGTGAGCTGTGGGGCTTAAGGGCCTTATTACAAACTGGCAGTGCCCACAAGTAGAAAAAGCACCACTGCAAAGGTCAGTTACCTGGCTCTGAGAAATGGCCTCTTGAGGTTAAACACCTGTGCACCTTCACATTACATCTTCAAACACCTCAACTCAATGCCACTCTGATCTTAAGTTGAAGACTGATTCCACTGAGAACTAGGAAAAAGGGCTGCCTTAGCCCTCTTTTGGCTTTAGGACAAATGGATGGCGAAGGAAAACTAGTGCCACTAGTTTTCCCAACCCATCAGCTTTCAATAAAGGTTGCTGAGTATCTCTCAATTGTAGTTACTGCTGCTCTTAGTATCTTAGCTCCTTTATGTACCTGCTTGGCACAGGTGGAGTGCAAAAAAGTTACATTAAGAACAAGAGCTAGGTCCTTTTTCAAGTTTATTATTATGTGTACGCATGCACATGTATGTATCATGGCCTGTATGTGTAGATCAGAGGTGTCTGCTGTGAAGGTGGCTCTGTCTAGGCACCGTGAGTTCTGGGCCTTGAACTCAGCTCAAGAGGCTTATGTTTCAAGTGTTTTTAACCATCAGGAGCCATCTTGTTTGCAAAGCAGTTCTTATTTCTTGTGTACACTTGTAACAGCTTATTCAATCCTGCTCTATTGCTTCAGGCTACGAACTCTCGAAAGTGGAAGGAAAGACAGGGACTCCTGAGAAACCCCTGTCAGATCTCGGCCTCCTATCCTATCGAAGTTACTGGTCCCAGACCATCTTGGAGATCCTAATGGGGCTGAAGTCAGAAAGTGGGGAGAGGCCACAGATCACCATCAAGTGAGCCTGACTGCCCATCTGGGGTGCATGGCACGTTTGTGTGTTCCCGGGACTCCTGAGGATCAATACAGGCCCTCAGGTAACCCAATTTTTGCCTTCTCACAGTGAGATCAGTGAAATCACCAGCATCAAGAAAGAGGATGTCATCTCTACCCTACAGTATCTCAACCTCATCAATTACTACAAGGTTAGGAGGCATGCTGGGAGATCAGGTAAATGGGGATTAAAGAGTGCAGTCCCTGTGTGGCTGACCACCTGCTGGGCCTATCTCTTGCCCAGGGCCAGTATATCCTTACTCTGTCTGAGGACATCGTGGACGGACATGAGCGGGCTATGCTCAAGCGACTACTTCGAATTGATTCCAAGTGTCTGCACTTCACTCCCAAGGACTGGAGCAAAAGAGGGAAGTGGTAACCAGGTGCTGCCTGCTGCAGCACCAGGAAAGCTGAGAGAAGCGGCCGATGGCCTGTTCCACACCACTGGACTCCCAAGAGGCACGCCAAGGAAGAAGCCAGGGCTGGCACAGCTCCAGAGGGAAGAGACAGGCCTGAGGGGCTAGTAGTGCCTGGTACCAAGGAGCACTCAGGGCTAGGCCAGCTCCCCGCCTGCTCTGGACCAGGGGACTACAGGAAGCCAGGCAGCTTTGTACAGCAAGATGGGGTGCCAGCGCTCTGTACAAAGGACTCTGATTGTACAAATTTCTTTTGTAAAGTAGGAGCTGGGGGTATGGTGGGTGCTGGTTCCAAATCTAGCCCCTTGCCCCCAGCAATAAATCATTTATAGGAAGAGCTATGGAGAGTTCTTGTGGGAGGAGGTGCCATGCTGACTTGGGGTACACAGACTGACTCACAGGTGCTGTGAGGACCTCATTCATTGGGGTGGTGGAAGCAAAGGCTGCATAGCGGACGTGTTCCAGGTTTGCTGTTGGCGAAGATTGGGTCTCAGTCCTCAGGCACCGGTGCGTGAACCTGAAACAGGAGTCACCTCTACTGAGGGGCTTTAAGGCGTAACTAGGTGACCTACAAACCTGGGGAGGGGGCAGTTGCTGCAAAACATAGCCCGTCCTAGGAAGGATAAGGATGGGGAGACTGCTTCCCACGCTCCCCTAGCTTAATCTACAGAGTCCTAAGTGCTTCCTGCCCTCATCACTAGGGACAAGATCGGGTGCCTAGGAGGAGGATGGCTTGCGTGTACGCACCGCTTCGGCGAGGCTGGGCCATGCTAGGGCCCCGTGCACTTTGGCGTCAGGGCCGGGGATGGTCTCCAGTCCCCAGACGGTGAAGCGGCTGAAGCTGCCGGTGGCGCTGATAAAATGGTCCTAGGAAAAGGATCGGCTTAGCTTCTGGCGTACCGCCGCTGCCGCCCGTAGCCCGCGCCCACCAATCCCTGTGCTCACGAAGTCCCGCTCCAGCGGCTCCGGCTGCCCCTTCTTGCCGCTCTCCAACAAGTTTCGCTTTCCCATCGGTCCCTCTCCCTCGTCGTCCGTCACCATCACGAATCCCGCGAAGCCGGGCGGAACGGGCACCTCCTCGCCCCGGAGACTGCGGCCTCGAAACGACACCTGGAGCCCTGGAGGAGGGTCGTGCAGGGCCCGTCAGGCTGGCGCCTCGCGCTCTCCGGCACCCGCGGCGCGCGCTGCCCGAGCCCGTGCAGGGTGCAGGAGCGGCCCGGGGCCCGCGCAGGGTGCAGGAGCGGCCCGGGGCTCACCGTCGGCGCCCCGGCGCACGGCGGGCGTGAAGTAGCGCTCCACCGGCGCGGGCCGGCTCGCTAGGACCTCGCAGGGTAGGAGATGCAGCGTAGCCGGGGAGGCGCTGCGCAGCGTGGCCGGGCGCAAGTGGACGCGCTGCTTCTTCACCGCCCCATTCTCCCCGCTCTCCATCTTCCGCGACTCCACCGCTCCGGCCAAAGCTGGCAGGAGCAGAGCGCGGGGCCTGTCGGGAGGCCGAGCCCGGCCGCGCGGAGTCTTATGGGAGTCGTAGTCCTTCCTCCAGACGCTCGCTGCAAACCACGCCTCCTGTGGCCACACCCCAGTTTTAAACATCTTGGTGTATATTGGCCCTCTTTTTTTTTTTTTTTTTTTTTTTTGAGGCAGAGTTGCTCAATGTAGTCAAGGTTGGCTTCCATTTCGGGGCGAGCCCCCTGTCTTAGCATCGGGAGAGCTGAGATTACAGGCGTGTACTCCCCTCTTTCCTCCTCCTTTTAACCCCCACCTCCAACCCGGCTCGGCTCTGTAACTTTTTAGACAGGGCCTCATGTAACCGAGGTTGATGGTCTTGAACCTTTCCTTCCTGCCTTCGCCTCTCGATTGCTGGCATTTACAGGCATATGCCACCATGCCTAGGTTTATAACAGGTCTTAAAAAAATACAAAAACAAAAACACTAAAATGGAGCCAGGAAGATGGCTCAGCAGGAAAAGACGCTTTTCATCTCAGGCCTGGAGGTCCATCTCCAGAGCCCGCATGGTGTAAGGAGAAAACTGACTGCTGTACGACGTCCCCTGACCTTCTCCCGTGAGCTGCGGCACATGCACGCGCACAAGATAATAAATGTTAAGAGAAAAGGCTGGATATGATTTCACGCGTCTAATCCCAGCACTCCTATGGTGAGATGGGAGACAGAATTTACTGAAAGCTGGTGGGCGGGCGGACGGCTGTGTAGTGGCAGAAACAAGACCTGGCTCCAAGGAGGGGCCAACAGTAGGGTCCTCAGACCCAACATACACGTGGTGTGTATGTGGGGGGGGGATTCTTTTATAATTATTTCTGGTGTGGGGGACAAAACCCAGGCCCTTGTGCTTGCTAGGAAAGCACTCTGCCACTGAGCTAAATCTCCAACTCCTGTTTCATTACTTCTGTAATTGGAAAATGATTTTATCTTTGACCAGTGTCAGAAATGATCATAAAGTGGCTGTCATAATTAGATACAGGTGTCAACTTGATGGCTGAGGGTTTGAGCTCTGGGCACATTCATAGAGAATTAGTAGTTAAGCCCAGAAAGAACTTCCTGCAAGAGACTAATTGATGGGGAAGACCCAGCCCATGGTGGCCGGACTAGTCCCTGGACAGGTAAATCAGATGGAGGGAACTGGCATTCTCCTGTATATTTAGCCATATATGGTAGTCTGGCAAATAAGAATTGTCCCTTTCTCAGTGGTCCTGGGAATATTATGTGGCTGGTTTTCTTTTTTTTTTTAATTTTTTTAATTATTATTTATTCAACTGTGTGCATATGCGTGTGTATGTGCGCGCACGTGTGTGTGTGTGTGTGTGTGTGTGTGTCTGTGTATGTGTGTAGAACCACGGACGAATTCGCGAACCACCATAGACGCCTCCACCTCCTTCTCTCCCGGGATTCACAGGCTCCGCCCTACCAGGACCAGAAGCGCAGGCTGCCCCCACTTTCACCTGGCGTCAATACGTGGGATCTGGGATCCGGTGGCTGGTTTTCTTTACTCCTGGTTTTGGTGTAGAGCCTCCTGCCAAGCTAGACAAGGAACTGTATGTAACCAGACAATCATAACAGAAAAGTAAAGCCCCTTCTTTCCTTATAAGCCTTTTGATTGTAAATTTATCTGCAGCATGTAGAATAACTGCTATAGTGTCTTTTCCTTAAATGCATTTTATGCATATGGTTTGTCTTGCGAGCCTGTGTATCATAATTCTTGCTGCATAGAAAACACACTTTATACTTAGGTTTAATACTTTTTCATATATTTTAACTTTTTGAAATGCTTTTGTGGTCGGTTGTTCTATTTAGTCATGTATGTATGTGTGTGTGTGTGTGTGCGTGTGTGTACACGCATGTGGGCATCAAGACCAGAAGAGAGCATTGGGCATCTTTTCCATGAGTCTCTGTATTTGGACTTAACCTTCTGAGCCATCTCTCCAGGCCTCCATTAAAAAAAAAAATTAAGAACTGGAAATCTGGACTGAAATTGCACTAATTACAGATGTGAAAAAGATTTTTAAAAACTGTTTTGTGTATATTGATATTTTATATTTTGTTTAACCAGATACCTGATGAATAATGTTTCTAATAGCTTTCATATTTTTTTTTGGATTCTTTTAAATAGTGATGAAATGACTTAATTACATTTTGTAACTTTTTTCTAGTGACTTTGGTGTTCACAGAATATGAGACTAGTGAGATGGCTCAATGGAAAGACTCCTGCATGAAAACCTGGAGACCTGTGTTCAGTCCTTGGAGCCCACATTTTGTTCAAACAGATAAATACCTAAAAAAAGACTTTAACTAATTTCAGCAGAATGTAACAGAATATCAATATCGGACAAAACCATTCCATGATTGTGAAAGAACAAAACAAATTATTTGTTTGAAAAATTATCTTTGAAGAAAAAAAGCAAAAAAAAATTGTTTTAAGTCTTTTCATATAGCCCCTTTCCCTTTAAAAAAAAATATGAGGGAAGCCTTTTAGCTTTGGTTAGGAGGTGACCTCCAAAACCAATCAGGATGGAGCCAAGGGTGGTGCAGGAATAGCAAAATTGAAAACAACAAACCATAATTCAGAACACCAAAGACCCTACACCTGGAATCAGACCAGCCAAATCTCTCCCCATCCTAAAGCTCAGGGAAACTTGTAGAAGAGGGGGTGGCAAGATTGTAAGAACCTAAAAATGGGGAGGACCAACGATATGCAAGATACTTCACACAAGTTAGGGTCACAGTAGCCATAATCGGACTTTGCATGACTTGGCGCAATGACTGACATGTCAACGACCCCCCCCCCCCAAGTCTAGCATGGATCACAGGCACCAGGATCCTTAGAGGCAAGGGATTAACAGTCATCTAGTGTTCCCATACTAATGGGGAGCCCAAGAAAGGGCTCTGGGCAATGCCACTGAGTCCTTACACCCACTAGGGTGGAGGACTCAGAGAGAAGTTTGGCATTCACACTAAAGGATGCTCCAGGGAATGGGAGGGGGGAAGGGGAAGGCACTGGGAGAAGGGGAGGGAAAGGGGTAAAAGGAAGGGGAAAAGGGGGGAGGGTGCAAGGGGTCTGGGGAAGGGTAGAGGGAGGGAGGGGATGGGGTACCTATTGAGCTTGTATGGTTGGGGAAAAATAAATATAAATTTAAAAAAATATGAGGGAGAGAGAACATGAGGAATTCAAGTACACATGTGCCATGTGAACAAGAGGTCAGAGGTCAACTTTCAGAAGTTTTCTCCTTCCTCTATATGGGCTCTGGGGATTGAACTCGTAACACCAGGAGTACATGCAGGCACCTTTGCACACTGAGCCAGCTAGCTGGCATGAGCCACCTTTTCTCTTTTTTTTTATTCAATTGTGCACGTGTGTGCATGTGTGTGTAGAACCACAGGCGAATTCAGGAACCACCATGGACCACCTCCACCTCCTCCTTGTTTACTCTGCCCCGGGATTCACAGGCTCTGCCTTACCAGGACCAGAAATGCAGGCCGCCCCCGCTTCCATCTGGCGTCTATATGTGGGGTCTAGGATCTGAACTCAGGATCTTCTGCCTGCAAAGCAGAGGCTTAACCCCTGAGCCACCTCTCCAGCCCCGGGCCACCTTTTCTTAATGATCATTTTGATATATTTAGATAGTTCTATTTCTAGACTATTCTAGCCCATGAACTATTTGTTTGTGCTCTGGCCAATATTACAGTCTCAATTACTATAGATGTATGACATCTTGAAGTTAGGCAATGACAGTTCTCCAATTTTGTTTTTCTTCGATATTCTTGGTTGTATACCTTATTATACTGTACAAACTTCGGAAGTCAGTTTGCTGAGATACTGTCATTTTATTTAATCTATAAACTGAGTTGGGGAGAAGTAATATCATGACACTTTTGAGTTCTCCTAACCACAGTTATAAAATATAGATTCATACTCTGTAAATAGCTATTATACCCATAGATTGGAAGAGCACTCAGCACTCAGCCTAGAAGTTTTCTTCTACGACAGAGGTAGAGGATCTCAATACCCTGACAGGATGCAGCCTAGGGCACTAGAAGAGCACTGAAGTAGACAGCAATGGCCAGTCATAATACAGAGTACTGGTGACTGGCAAGGCTCACCCAGAATCAGGCAACTTAATCTCTCCCCATCCTAACTAAGCCTTAGGAAACCTCTCAGAAAAGAGGGTAGTGAGATTGTAAATGGGAAAATTCACCGTTGGACAAAATATTCTATTCAAGGCAGAACTGCTGCATCCAGGAACTCACTGCAGTGAGACTTGTCCTTACCAGACCTGCGTAATGACTGACATACCAACATCCCCCCCCCATAGACTATTGAGGAGGAACTCAAGAGAGAGAAGAATATAAAGTGGAAACCTTGGGGACTAGAGCTGGATGAGTGAAGGGAAATGCCCCTCCATTGAGGTGGCCCAAAGAGAGACTTGGTGTGCCTAGACCTGAACCTCCACCAGAGGAGACAAGCCAGAGGGAATCCTGGGGTCCATACAAGTGGCCAGGCAGGAGGGTGGGAGGGAGTGGGATGGATGAAAGGAGGGGAGCAGAATGGGAGGGAGGGAATGGAGGGAACCAGGGATAAGTAATCAATATGCTTGTAAAACTAGAAAAATTAAGAAAATATGGTTCCAGCAATTTAGTTCTTTGCTTTCTTTCATTTCTGTAGTTTTCCTCTTTCTCCTGTCCAGGTTTTGTTAGATTTCTAATGAAACGTTTCAATGTACGAGAGCAGGCACGTGCGTGCTGCTGCTGCCCATGTCTAGGGATCAGCAGACAGCCTTGGGTGTCTCCTCACGTTTCTCCTTTCACTGCTGAAGGAGGGGGCAGCCCTAGCTTCCACAGACTCTCGGGTCTCCACCTCCTGTTTCCTATAAGGCGTAGGATGACAGTCACTTGTGCCGCTGCGCCCAGCTTTTCCTTTTGGGTCATCAACCGTATGCTGACTGCGTATTTCCCGTCCCAAAACATTTGTATATTTTTACCTCACAACCTTGCTGTGATTGCCCATTAGCCAGCTTTTTTGAAAATACAATCATGTTACCTATGAACAAAGAGTTTTGATTCTTCTTAATGTTTCTTTTTTTTTTTTTTTTTGCTTTCTTACTGTATGAATTAGGATTTCTAGTATGATTTTAAAAAGCAGTGTTGAGAGGGGACATTCTTGTACTGGTCCTAATTTAACTTTATTTATTCATTCATTTATTGTGTGTGTGAGAGAGGATACTGTATGTCCCTGTGACTTTGGGAATCATCCTGAATTGCTTCTATTTCCTTTTTGCTTAGCTCTGGGATTTCCCAGGCTCCGCCCACTAGAGCAAGCCGCCGCCAGTTCATACGTGGGACCTGGGCTCTGAACTCAGGACCTTCTACTCTTTTTTTTTTTTTTTTTTTGAGAATTAAGGTAGAGTTTATTAGTAAAGAGAAAGGTTGGAACTCACAGACTCCAGACGTGGAGTGCCATGAGGAACTAGGGCACCTCCATGAGAAGCAGAAATAAAACAGAGCTCATGGCAATAGAGTGCCATGAGGGGCTAGGGAGCCCATGAGAATTCACAGTGCCTAGGCATGGAATTCATGAGGAGCAAGGAACAAGAAACAGACTCATGGCACTTGAGTGCCATGAGGGGCTAGATCGCCAGGATCTTCTACTCTTGAGGCAGAGACAAACTCCTGAACCATTTCTCCAGCCCTCTGTTCCTGATTTTTGACAGGAATTTTTTTCCCCACCATTGGGTTTTTCCTTTTTTTTTTTTTTTTTTTTTTTTAAGGTAACTGGGAGCAGTCATGGCAGGCATGCACACTGCACATCTTTTTTCATTGTTTGATAAGTTGGTTTTGTTGTGTACAGCCCAGGCTGGCCCTCTGGCAATCCTATTAGCCCTTTAGTTTTTTTTTTTTCAATTTATTTATTTGGTGTGGTGGTAGTGGTGGTGTGTGTGAGAGAGAGAGAGAGAAGCAAAGGTGATCTTGGGAATCATCCTGGATTGCTTCTACGTCCTTTTCACTATGCTCTGGGATTTCCCAGGCTCCACCAACCAGGGATCAGAAATGTCAGCCATTACTGTTTCCATCTGGTGTTTTTTACATGGGACCTGGGATCTGAACAGGACCTTCTGCTTTGGAGGCAAAGTCTTAACCCCTGAGCCCTCTCTCCAGCCTGCAGTTTTGTTTTAAAGCTGGGTCTTTCAGTTTTCCTTGCTGGACTTGAATCTGTAATCCTCCTGCTTCCACCTCCTATTTAGATCGGATTACAGACCCTTATTACCAGGTCCTGAGCTTTTCTTTGGGAGGGGGGTGCATGCATGTCTATGTCTATCAGAGGGCACTGCGTGTGTCTTGTGGAGGCCCATGGGTGACTTCAGGAATCATCCTGGATTGCGTCTATCTCCTTTAACACTGTACTCTGGGATTTCCCAGGCTCCGCCTTCCAGAGCTGGAAGTGCAGGTGTTGCTGTTCTGTCTGGCATTTTCACAGGAACCTGGGATCTGAACTCAGGTCCTTCTGCTTGCGAGGCAGAGTCTTAACCCGAGCTATCTCTCTGGCCCTGTTTGTTGGTTTATGTCGAGCCGGCCTCCCCCCCAGGGAGAAACCTCACTTGGTCATGGTTTGTAATTCCCTTTGTTTACTATTGGGCTCCACTTGTTAGTGTATATGTGTGTAGTGCTGGAGCTGAACTCAGATCCAGATTCAGGTCTCAGTGCTTATGCGGCACTCGAGTGACTGAGCCGCCTCCCCAGCTTCTTGTGTCCATTACTGTAATCTTGGGCTGACGGTACCATTCTCTGCAGGTTTCTGTATTCCCCCGCCACTACCTTGTGGAGTTGATCCCACTCCATGGTCTCTGGCTCTGAGGGTAACCACAGGCAAGGGTGGCAGCCCCACCTTTCCCCACACGGGGTGCAGAGAGGGACGGGACTGCATTGCAGGCAGCAGTGTTTTCTGAAACAGCTCCAGGGTGGCTTCCTTGCGGCCCCTTCTCCAGCCTGCCCATGGGTGGGGTAAAGACCTACTACCCCCTTTCTCCACTAGCAGCTGGAGCCACTGGTTTCCGGAAACAGATACTTTCCTCATTTGGCAATGGCTTGGAAAATGCTGTGTAGCTATTTCCTCCTATGGAAACATTCCTTGAGGTTCCACTTAGAAAGCTCAGCAAGTTACAAGATTGGCAAGGCCTCACCCCTAGCTTCTAAAGGCAGGGAACAAGTGCTAGGAGAGGAGGGTCTCAGTGGAGCTGGTCTCCAGTCCTGCCGGACTCCTTCCTTCGTCAGTTGCCGCTGCCCTATCTGTGGTGAAGAGCCTCTTGTTCATGTCACCCTAGGAAAAATCTCACAACAGAACAGGTTACTGCCACAGCCTGAACTTCAAACTGGCCTTTTGCCTCAATCAGAGATGGCACCATGGCCTCCTTTTGCTTTCTTTCCTACTCAGTCAAGAGGGTGAGGCTGGCCCAAGACAGGAGCAGGAAAAAAGGTTTTTCCCCAAGAAACGGCTCAAGCCCAAGTCAGTCTTCCACTAGATGCCCGAAGATGGCTGCTCGGGCAGCAGCTCGGGATCTGCCCAGGGCTCTGAGGGGCTTGGCTGAGTGTGGTTAAGTGCCTGGATGGCAAGGTACCACCCCTCCCAACTGGGCAACCTTGGGAAAATCACCAAACCCCTCTAAGCAACAAGGGCCCTGCAGAGCTGTCTCCAAGAGTGACATGACGCAACGAGTATGGAAAACACTGGCGTGGTCCTGGCAGCGGCAGTGGCCTTGGTGCACCTGAACCCCATGCATCCCGAGCATCTGGAGGAAGCAGCAGAGACAGTTCTTCTTACTGGAGGAGATTCTAGAGCATGGGCGGGTTTGCTAGGAGCTGGGTTAGGAAAGCCAGCTGATCGGCTTCTGTCCAAAGCCCTCTGGAAAACCTCACCCAGTTGGCTGCAACCAGCAGGACCCAGGGAGGGGCCGCCTGACCACCCAGCCTCCTTTCACTGTCCTAAGACTTCCAGCTTATTGCTGATCCATTCTGAGCTGTGTGGAGCAGGATCGGCCCCCAGGTCGAAAGGCCAGCTGTAGCCTTCATACCAAGTTGGCCAGTGACGGGGAAGAGGGGGTGTCAGACCCTCTGGGAAGCAGAGGTATTTTGTCCTCCTATCTCTTGGATAGATTTTAGAGACTGAGCAGGAAGGAACTATGGAGTCTAGACTTTCTTGGGGCAAGAGATCCAGCCCAGTAAGCTTGCTCCTAAGAAGGGTCCAAAGAAACAAGCCAGTGAAAGTTGATGGTGGATTTTTTTTTTTTAATGTTTATTTATTTGTGTGTGTGTGTGCGCGCGCATGCGTGTGTGCGCGCATGCACGCACACTGTGCGTCCCTGTGTAGGCCCAAGGGTGACTTCAGGAATCATCCTGGATTGCTTCTACCTTCTCTTTGCTCTGGAATTCCCAGGCTCCACCCACCAGGTCCAGAAGAGCAGGCCACTGTTTCTGCCTGGCGTTTTTACGTGGGACCTGGGATCTGAACTCAGCACCTTCTGCTTGTGAGACAGAGTCCTAACCCCTGAGCCATGTCTCCAGCCCCGGATGTCTTGTTTTTATGAGTTAGGGGCCTCAGGAGTATGCTATGGTCCTAAGCAGCCACTTCGGCCATTCCAAAGAGCTACCAGTCCTGTGTCACCTGGCCTTCCCAAGAGGTCTCATTCAGCAGGCTGCAAGCCCACGGAGGTAGTCCCCCGCCAAAGGCAGCACAGCCCAGTCATTGGTCCTTAGTGCCACAGGCACCCCATCTCCCTGGGGTGTTTCCACCCGCAGCAGCAGCATGGAGTCAGGTGGCAGGCAGATCGCTATGTGATAGCTGGCGGGGGGCTGAGCCGCCACTACAAAGGCCTCCAGGTGCTGGGACACCAAACCCTCCAGGCCCCCTGGCCCAAGCGGACACCACACCCGGCTCTCTACACCCTCGGGCAGGCAGGAGTCCCAGAGCCCCTCAAAGAAGCTCTCCTCAGAGCCCTCGGGAGGCTGGGGGAAAGGCAGGAAGAGGTCAGCAAACTCCACGGACAGGGGTGGCAGATGACTGTGACAGGTGAGGCCGGTGGACATGGCATACAGGGCCTCAGCATGCAGCCGGGCAGGGACAGGGCGTCGGGGCTGCAAGGTCAGGTACAGGGGGGGTGCGGGCCTGTCTGGACTCAGACAGGGTATATGGATGGGTCCCAGAGGCTGCCAGAGCTGCCCTTCCACGCGGAAGCGCAGCTCCACAGAATACACAGCCTCCAGCGCCTCTACCCGCAGCTGCAGCACCGGGAGGGGGCCTCGGGCCCTGGGAGGCCCAATGCTCAACCGGATGGGGGCCGGGGTCTCCTGAACCATCAGCGTAGCCGCGAAGCTCTGGTTCTCAGCCACCAGTGACGAGGCCAGTGCAGGAGCAGCAAGTGATGGGCCCAGGGCCGCCCCCAGCTTGGAACCTGTCAGGTGGGCTAAGAGGATGTAGTAAAGACGGGCATGGTCCCGCCCATCGGGGTCATCCAGCTGCTTGGCCAGCACCTGCAGCAAATCTGCCAGGCCGTCCTCTGCACCCATGCGCAGCAGTGCCCGACAGACCCGCAGCAGGGCCTGCTGTAGGCCCCAGTCAGGGCAGTGGGTGGCTGCAGCCTGCAGGAAACCAAGCGTGGCACTCTGAGCATCTCCCTCTGCCACCTTTGCCAACATCTGCAGGTGCCAGCGAAGAGCTTCATCCTTTCCTGGTCTGGTTACCACCTCTTGCCATAGCACCTTCCTGAGGGGCTCCCCTACCTCAGGGGCCACGTAATCTAAGAGGTCAACAAAATGAGGAGCCAGCAAAGGCCGGACTCTGTACAGCTGGACCAGTCCGTGAACTGAGGGTGTCAGTACTGAAGGTTGCCCAGCCAGGCAGCTGGCAACTAAGTATGAGGCCTGGAAGCACAAAGTAGCCAAGGCCCGGGGACCACCATCCAAGGCTGCCCTCTGCCGCAGGCCAGCCAGCAGCAGCTCCAGGTACTGTCGCAGGCTCTGAACCCGGACTTTCTCCTCTTCCTCGTCTTCAGCACAAAGCAGGCATAGCAAATGCAGGTGGGCCAGGAGGGCCGTAGGTTCGTGCAGGAGACTGGGCATGAGGCCACGGCATAGTTGGGGTCCCAGCAGCAGTGGGGCAGCCTCCTCGCCTTCTGGACCCAGTGGGCAATTCTCCGGGAAGCTCAGGAGGCAGTGCAGGTAAAAGAGATGGGTGGGCAAGGACAGGGCCGGGTGCTGGGCAGACAAGGTGAGCCGGCGGAGCAGCAGAGTCTCATCTTGGGCGGTGAACAGGGCCTCCCCAAAGGCAGCCTTGAGACTGAGAACCGCGTGTAGCAGCGACAGCTGTGCTGTGCCCAGCAGCCGAACCAGCTGCGGTTTGAAAAGCATTGGTGACTGTCCCCGAAGGCCCCGCAGAGCCCAGCCCAACAGCCACAGAAGCTGGGCCTGGGCCACCGGAGTGAGAAGGTAGGAGGTGTCCAGAAGCTGGGCCACAGTAGCCCTCAGCTCCCGGGCCTCTTCAGGGCTGGGCTCTAGCATTGCAAGGCCATGTTCCCTTGCCTCGGCTGTAGATCGGCTGGGCGCCTGAGGCAGAAGGGGGGCATCTCCCTCTTGAGCCGGTCTCCAGGCCCAAGGACCACCCCCAGTGGAGGAGACCCCAGTCACCAGCAGGCCCTGCAGGCCAGCCCCAAACCTGGGCTGTAACACCAAGGTGTTTCGAAGAACAAGAACCAGCAGCAAGCTGAGTGGCTGGATGGGACCCGCCTGTCCCAGGAGACCCCGCAGCATCCCCAGGGAGCTTCCCAGCAACCCGGGCTGGCCGCTCTCCAGTTCGCGCAGGCACTCGCACGCTGTGGCCTGCAGGAGGCGCTGCTCCGAGAAGGGTCCGAAGCCTCTCCCCACATCCTGTCCCGTGGCTAAGCCAAGCAGTAGGGGCAGGAGTCGACCGGAAGCTCCCGAGGTGGGGCCCAAGGCATCTCCTGTCACCAGGACTGTGGTGACTGCTAGCAGCAGGGGCCTCCGGAGAGCTGAGGGTCTTGGCGGTAGGAGGACCAGAGTGTCCAACAAAGAGGTGGCAGCAGCCTCTGCGGCAGGGGCGTCGGGCCACAGTTTGTCCGAGAACTCCCAGCTCAGTGCCAGCAAGGAAACCTGGGTTTAAAGAGGGAGTCGTGAAGGCAAGGCTCGGGATGCAGGAGGCTGCGACCACACACGGTGGGGGCACAGACAAGAGCCTACCTTGGTCTGCTCGCTCAATTTTTCATTCCTTAGGTCACTTAGTAGGTCGCGACCCAGATCTTCACCCTCGGAACCTGCCAAGAAGGCGGATGGGCTGGCCCGGAAAGCCCCCAGGCGCTGAGCCCAGGCTTCCCGGCTCTGGGGCCCCATGGTCACTGCAGGAAGGACAAGGAGCATCATCATCACCCCGCGCCCTCGACGGAGGGCATCGCGCGCAGTGCTTAGGTCTCCACGGCCGCCGGGGGGCGCCCTGGTCCTCCACCCCCAGGGGGGCCGCTGTCGCCCCAGGGCGATCCTGCAGATCTTAGCAGGGGCCCCGTGCCCGGGTCCCAAACACAAACCTAGAGACTTCAGGGCTGGTGCCGGAAGCGACAGTCAAGGCCCCGGCGGGACAGGACCGGCACCGTCGGGGCGGGGGTGCTTGGGAGGTGCGTGCAGAGAGCTCATTAGCCACCCGCCTACGGCCGGCACCGAAACCACAGCGTCGCCCGGGCCCCTGGCGCCCGTGGTAACGGGCCGGCCGCTCTCACCGCTTGAGTCAGCCGCCGCGGGCGCTCGCTCGGCTCCTTCCGGGCGGGCGGGTGGACTGGCGGCGCGGCGCGGCGCGGGGCGGGGCGGGCGCGTGGGCGGCCGGGACCTGGCGGGCCCCGGGGCGGGGCGTAACGGGGCCTCCGCCTGCCTGGCAGGTGCCGACTCGCTGGTTTCGCCGGGGCTGAGTAACTGTCCCGCCGCGCGGGCCCCCTTCCCCGAAACTGCCGCAGGCACGGGCAGGGGCGGAGGTGGGTGGGCCGGGTTCCCGGTGCCCGCTTCCCAGCGGGGCCGCGTTCTCGGGCCCTCCGGGAGGAAAGCGGCTGCCAGCGCGCCTCCCACCGGCGCCCGGGCGCACCGTACCCCGCGCTACACCCGCGCGGCCTCGGGCTAGCGCAGGGTGCGGGGTCTCGGGGTGGCCGCCGGGGGGCGCGCGAGACCCGGTCCCGGGCCCTGCAGGAAGAGCATTCCTCGCGGGTCGCCGCCGAACCGGTCGGACCGGCGCCGCAGGGCTTGGCTTGGCGTCCCCCACGCTGGATGCTCCCCCCCACCCCCCGCCGCCCGCTCGGCTTGGGGGCGAGGAGCTGGCGCCAGGGTCGCGGCCGGCTCGAAGCTGCTGACCTTTGCCCGAAGCTGCCCTGATGGTTGGCAGGGGTCGGGCGACCGGGCTGGAGAAGAGCGGGCGGGGCAGGGCCTGAAGCTGGCGACGCGAAGCCGGGAAACAACGGGATTCAGATTCGGGACACGCGGGTTGGCAGGGCCTGATAGAGTCACTGGGCTCGCAGCTTAGCATGGACTGAGAAATCAAGGCTCTGGAAAGCCTGGCTGTCTCCGGAGGGGAGGGGCAGATGGAGGGAGCGCACAGTCTTGGCGTCCAAAGAGCCGGACTCCCGCTGTTTGGGGGGGGCAAGAGGATGTCTAGGGGCGGGCTTAACGCCCAGGCTATGGATGTTCTCACGACCGCTGGTTTATGGGACCCAGAACCGCTGCTAGTACCCAAACTCCCCCCAAGGCCTCAGGCTGCACTGAATTGCTTTGAAGATGAACCACCTGAGCCCCCATGCCAAGCGCTGCCAACTCACCTCTCACCCCTTCAAGCTGCCCCAAGTCCCCCTTAGACCCCTTCCTGCTGCAGCTGGGAATGGTGAGGTAGAGGGCCAGAGAGAAGGGTGTCTGGGTGTCCAGGGTACGGGGTGGAGTGGAAGAGGGAGACAGGGTGCCACTGGAGGGACAGGTACAGCTAGAAGGCCTGGTCCCGGCTCCTCTGGGCTCTGGCTCGGAGGCTGACTCACAGGCGACAGCCCAAACCACTTCCCTCTAGGTGCCTCAGTTTCCCCATCTATAAATTGGGAGTGATGACTCCTGCCCAAGGGGCTGCGGGGTGGGGTGCCTGGCTAATTAAGCCCAAGATGAAAGGGGCCAGCAGCCCTGGGCAGGGAAGGCAACTAGGGGTAGGAGCCTGTCTGGTTGCCCTGTCTGAGGCCCAGAGGGCGCTGATACTGCAAGTCCTGTCTTACCACTCTCCTGGAGCCGGGAAGGATTATTAAACTCTTGTTACAGTTGAGGAGAGACTTCCAGGGGTCAGGGAGTCCAGCTCTGGCACTGCCCCAGGCCTCTGATGGTGTGGCCTCTTGCCAGCCTGCAGTCTCCCTGGGCCTTGGCTCCTTGAGGTCACACGTGTGGTTTCCCTCCTATAGGATGGATGCATTTGCATGGACTCCTGGGGGGTACTGAGAATGGGGACCATTCACCTGTGGACTATGGGAGGCCAAAGCAGTGCAGGCATTTGCACCAAATCCCAGAGCCCCTCATAAATGAAACTGATCTGCAAATGGCTCTTTTCTGCACCTGACTCCCCCCCATCTTTAGCCTTCTTGGGTGCCCCAAACCTTGGATGGGTCCTGTTTTCACATGCCTGCCCAGGTAGGTGTCTGTCCTTGGCACAGACTGAGCGTAGAGAGGTGACTTCAGCTCATCATAGGGTGTTCCTCAGTAGCATGCCTGCTGCCGGGACCTAGGTGTAAAGCACAGCCAGGAGGCTAAGCAAGGAATTCCTCTAAGGGCTCCCAGTTCAGCTGCTCTTTCCTGTCGAGTTTCCATCCTCTCCCATACAGCCACGTTCTGAGGAAACCCTACACATTATTAGGCTGGGAAAGGGAAACAGTTCTCTAGGTTCCAAACCTTGGTTTTTCTCATTTGTAAAAGATGGAGGCTACTACCAGCTTATCTTCACAGCACGGGGTTTTGTAAATTATAAAACAAGTCAGGGTCAGTGGATCAGAAAGTGGAGTAGCTGGGGGAATGAATGGAGAGGTGCTGTTAAATGCACACTGGGTTTTCTTTGGGGTGATGAAAATATTCTGGACTTGGAGGTGATGGTAAATATCCTAAGAAGCTACCAACCACTGAACTGTACACTTTATAAGATGTGAACCCATGGCGTCCACATTAAATAAAGCAATAAAAAGCGTGAACGCCAGGTTGGCACAGACTGGAATCCCAGTTATTTAGGGGCCTGAGGCAGGAGGATTGAAAGTTCAAAGCTTGCCTGGGCTACAGACAGAATTCAAGGTCAGTCTGGGCAACTTAGCAAGAGCTGATCTCAAAAGGTATGAAGAAAGCTGGGGCTGCAGTTCAGTGGTCCAGCGTTTGCCTAGCATGTGTGAGACCTAGCTCCCTGGAGCAAATTGGCAGTGCAAATATGGTCTCTTGGGGCTGGAGAGAAGACTTGGTGGGTAAGGTGCTTGCTGCCCAAACATGGGGACCTGAATTTAGATCCCAAGCACCCATGTAAAAGCTGGCACAGTGGCACACATCTGTAATCTTTGTGCCAGGGAGATAAAGGCAAGAGGATCCTGAGGACTTGCTAGTCAGTCGATTGGGACTCCTCCAAGTTCAATGAGAAATCCTGCCTCTCCCCCCCCAAGAAAAGGGTTGTAGAGATGGCTCAGGGGCCAAGAAAGTCCTGAGTTCAGATCCCAGGTCCCATGTAAAAATGCCAGGCAGGAATATTGAACTTGATAACATTAATGATAAATGCTTTAAAAAAATGTCAGGCAGAAGTGGCGGCAGCCTGCACTTCCAGACCTGGAAGGAGGAGCCTGGGAAACCCCAAAGCAAAGCCATAAAGAGGTAGAGTAATCCAGGATGTTTCCTGAAGTCACCCTTGGGCCTCCATAGGGACACATGGTGCCCTCATACATGCACGCACATGCGCGCACACACACACTCTAAACAAAAGAGGGCTGGAGAGATGGCTCAAGGTTTAAAACCTTTGCCTTGCAAGCAAAAGGACCTAAGTTTGGATTCCAGATTCCACGTAAAAACACTGGGCAGAAATGTCAGCAGCCTGCACGCACTTCCGGCCCTTTAAGGAGAAGCCTAGGAAACCCTAAAGCAAAGCCATAAAGAGGTGGTGTAATCTAAGATGATTTCCGAAGCTAGCCTTAGGCCTCCATAGGCACACACTCAAGAGTCCTGTTGTACACGTGCCTGTACACACAAATGTACACACACATACACACAGGCAAATGAAAGATAGTCACCCAACGTCAACATGTGGCCTTCAGGGCACAAACATACACGCTAATACGTACACATGCGTACAAGAAAATAAATAGGGTCCCCCACAGAACTAGCACTTATGGCAGCAAACATCTGGGGGGGATAGGGATTTAGTGGGGGATACTGGGAAGAGGGGGCACTTGGCTGAAACCCTGATGTGAAGAGACGGTCAGCCACCAAGTGGGGAAAAGTATCATCAGCAGGAAGAAGCTGAGCTGCGAGTGCACCCATCAGGGACGGAGAAGGGTAGCATGTGGGGGTGCACAGAGCCCAAGGTCCATGGGCCAGGGAACTCCATGTCCAGTGAGGCCCTTTCTGCTGTGGGAGGACATGGGTCTTTGCAGCACCCACAACTGGCCACGGGCAAACGAGTGAGGCTGGGGCTTGGTTTGGGTGGCAAACGGTGGAAGTGGGTGTTGGGAAGACAGGTAGTGACTGGGGGCTGCTACCCACTTGGAGCCCTGGGAAGGCTGATGTCTCCACACAGGGAGTTATGGGGACTGGGCTGGGCCTAAGGCCTGGCAGGTGGGATCGGCACCCAGCTCCTGGCTGAAGCTGACTCTCCACTTGTGTACCATCCCGTCCCCAGCCTCTGTCATATGGCCAAGGGGGAGTTCCTGGCACCCCAGCAGTAACTTGGGAGGCCCCAGAATTCACCAAGATGGAAGAGGCAGTGTCGCCGTGTGCTTCATACCTTATGAGGGACTCTGCAGCCTCCACAGGCCTGTGGTCAAATGGCCAAGGCGTGGTGGTGCAGGTGCGAGGGAGGTAGAGGCGAGGACCGTAGTCCAGCATCATCTTTGGCTACACAGGAAGCTCGAGGCTAACCTGGACTACATGAGACTATTGAGAGAAAAAGAGAGAGAGAGAGCGAGCGAGCGAGCAAAGGATCCCCTAAGAGTCTACATTCAAGGCTGCTACACTTCTGAGCAAAAGTCAATCTACAGAACCTCTTGACTGCTAAGAACTAGGAGTTTCACATTTCAGACAGGGAAACTGAGGGATCGAGGGGATAGATGCCTTGGGCAAGTCCCCCAGCTACACTGTTGCAGCTAGATTCTTTTCCCCTATACCTCCCATGAGCCTTTCTGCCTCAGGCCTCTGTATCCGAAGCCCCTCTCTATTTCTAGCCCCTCCTGATGCCAAGGACTTCAGGCGGCATGTACAGGGGAGTGTGGGCCTCGCCTGCTGCGGCCCCTCTTTCCCTTGCATGCCTGTCCACCGTTCCAATAAGTGACATCCATGGCTCATGGTGGGGTGTGCACCGTGGCTCAGCCCACCATCGAGGTAGCGCAGTATGGGTCTCCCTGATGCCTCCTTCCACATCCACCCACACATGCCATCCAGCACACAGCAGGTCCTGGGCTGAACCTTACATGCCACGACCCACCCTTCAGGGCTTCTCCCCTTTGGCATCCAGCCACTACAGCTGTTGGGAGTGCTGTACACACATTAGGTTTGCTCTCCGACGCCTGGGTGCCGGCTGTTCTTTCTAGGTAAGCTCTGACACTTGAACTCCCACCTCGTTTTCACATCTCGGCACGCCCACTATCCCATCGCCCTAGTTCACCTTTCTGCATTGCACTGCTTCTTATTTCCTTGCTTTTTATTGCAAAAGCCCCAGTGCCTGGCTCCCAGCAGGCACTCGCGAAATAGCCATTGGTTGAACTAAGAAATGACAATGAATGGTATCTAGCCAACCCCATGCTGGGTAAATGGCGGTGATGGAACAGAGAGATCTCCTCACAGCACTCATAGCTTAGCTCTCATCCGCCCAAAGACACATACTAGCTCTAGAACTGCCTAGGACCCACGGGCCACACTCCAGCAGTCTGTGAGTCAAATCTACCCACGAGGGTGTTTTGCATGATCTAGGAGCTAGCACTACCAATAAGGAGGTTTCATTCATGCATGATGCGGCCACATCGGGTTTCTGTACCCAAATGAAATGACTGTGACTGCCTTTTGGATAGTCATGTTCTCCATGATCCTTGCCACTCCCTGTTCTCCCTGACAACCAGTGTCAGCTGCTTTTTAATTCTTACACTATCATTTTCCTTATAATAAATAAGGATATTTGCTCTTTATCTACCCCTACAATAAGCTGGAAAATAAAAGGTTAGTAGGTCACACGAGGATACTCATGGGCCAGTTATGTAGCTCGTTTGGTTGACTGCCTAGCATGCACCAGACTTTCAGATTGGTGTCTAGTACTGCATGGATTGGGCACAGTGGTACACATCTGTGCCCAATCGGAAAACAGAGGCAGATGATTAAAAGTTCAAGGTCAGGCTGGGAAGACAGCTCAGTGGGATGGGAACTAGATGGGTGCAGTGGTCCGTCCATAGTCCCAGCACACTGGAGGCCAAGACAGGGACTCCCTGGAGCAAGTCATCTAGCTCCAGGTTTAGTGAGAGACACTGCCTCAGTACATACACATCCAAACACAGAACACACAAATGCACAGAAGTTCAAGGTCATCCTTAAGGATATAGTGAGTTTGAAACCATTCTAGACCTAAGACCCTGTTTATTGGTAACCTGACTTGCACCAGGTTTAGCTGTGGATGCTAGAGCAGGCAGCATGAACACGGTGCCCTCTTCTCGTGGGCTTTGCTCCATCCACCATGACTCTCAGTACCAATGGGGAAACTGGGTTGGCTGGCTGCACCCATTTAACTTCTCTCCTGTTGAGAAAGCATGATTCTGTGTCCAGGTTCACCTGGACGGACTTTATCAGACTGTGCTGGGCACTCTCTGAACACCAGCCCATCAGGGGTGGGCACTAGGAAAGGGCTCATACTGTGGAATAAAGGGCTGGGCTTTAGCTCAATGGTATCGTGTTTGCCTTGTATGCCTGATGCCCCAGATTCCTTGCTACTGAAAGGGGGGAAAGAAAAGTGCAGCCATCTCTTAGGTAGATCATCCATAGCAGGATTTACTGCTAAAGATAAGCATGTAGAAGGTGCTCATTTAATGTTAGTTGAAGGGCAAAGTCCAAGATCCAAGTGGAAGTGTGGGCTGTGACTGAGCGCTAAGCAAGGAAGACAAAGGGGCAAACTTTAATGTCTCCTGATAAGATGCCTTTCGTTTACCCAGTAACACTACGAGTAAGGGAGAGAATTCTTCAGAAAACAGTAAGGGAAAAAAGGCGATTGGTCAAATTCTGGCCACTCCTCCTTGAGTAGGGGAGAGGCCAATGTCTGTCAGTCTGTCTCCAAATTCTAATCTCTCCTTGCTCACCCTGGGGACTTCACAGAAATCTTGGTATGGGTCTCTCTAAATGATTCTGCTTTCGAAACTGTCCCCTGCTTGACAGTTCACATCAAACGCCTCTCTTTTCATTCCTGACCTTGAGCGACAAGGTCTGGCCGCCTAGCCCAGGCCAGCCTCTAAGTCTCGTTTTCCTGCCTCAGCCTCCTGCCTCCCACATGCTGGCATTACAAGCATGTGCCACTTCGAGCTGTGACTCCTGCATGACTGCATTTATTAGACTAATTTCCTCACAATCCGCCCCAGCAAACATTGAATACTGGGAGAGAAAAGCGTACTGAGGTCGCGGCTGATCCCATCTCTGCCTTTAATAGGTCAGCCAGTAAGAGGAGCCCAGTCACGGCCAAAATGTCACAGTAAAGTGGTTCACGGTGAACAAGGAACACTCCGGGACAGGACGGCGGGGGGTGGGGCATCTCTCCAAATCGACCTGCTGAAGAACAGGTCGGGATAGAAGAGGGGTGGTCCTAGTTGCACGCCCACCCAGAGAACAGTGGCTGCCACAGGCAAAGCAGGACTCGCTTAGATCCCAGCAGGGGTCCTTGCCTTCCGCTCTCCTCCGGACTTGCCTCGGTACCAGAATCAGAGAGTTTGGGCAAACGCGTCCGCCTACCGGCTAAGGCGCTGGGATGTTTGCCTGATCTAGGTGAGCTCCACCGCTGTTTAAACTCTCGAGAGGAAGGGGGGTCCTCGCTTTATATTTGCTCCGCGCGTCCGAACCTGTCCACCCACCGGCCCCGCGTGCTCCTGCTGCCCCGCGTGCCTTTCCGCACGAAGCCGGCGTCGGGCAAATACCTCTGGGCTGAACCACGGCTTCTCAGCCCGGCCTTTGGGATCCCGGGCGCCGGCCCAGTTCAACGAACGAGGCCCGGACCGTCAACTCCCGCCCGGCGGCTTTGCGCCTCCCCGGGCGCCCGGGGCGCGCCAGGCTGGGCAGGGTCCAGGTCCAGTTAGGCGAGTTTCATTTCATCACCCGCGGAGCGTGCGGTCGCCGGTGCAAATAACGTTGCCCTTCCCTCCCTCCCTGTCCCGGCTTCCTCCGAAACTCCGGTTTGCAAACGCTAGCACGCCCGACTGGGAGGTCCCGGGCGGGGTCCAGGACGGGCCCCGCAAGCCGGTGGCTGCTGGGTGCTGGCGCCCGCCCCACGCCCCCATCGGGCCGCCCCGCCCGGAGCCGCGAGGCCACCTCACCCGCAGCGGAATGGAAACCGGTTCGACAGGTAACAAATAGGTGGGTTGTCACCGTTATTTCCCAACGCATGCGCCATCGCTCTCCGGGCCACTCCAAGCTAATTAGATCAGATCAACACCCCCCCACCCCGCCCGAGCCACCAACACACAGCGCCGCGAGCCAATAAAGCGTGAACCCGTCCGTCCAGCTCGCACTTTAAGACTTCCCGAGCGGCCGCGGGGACGCCAGTCGAGAGAGAGACGCTTACCTGCCGCCTCGCCGCTCGCGGCGCACCTGGCTGCAAAGGACTCCCCCCGCGGAAGTGCGACCCTCGGCGGAGCTGCAGCGGGCACGCGCCGTCCCGGCACTGTCGCTTACTCGGAACGCGGGGACGTCTCGGCGCCTCCCTTCTAGAAACTGTCCCGGCTCCCGCGCCTCGGTCCAAGCCCGGGCAAGGTGGGACGGACGCCGACTGGAGTTGCGGTAACTCAGGGCGCCGAGTCCCGAGGGTTGGAAAATGCCCCGCGCGTTCCTGGTGAAGAAGCCATGCGTTTCCACGTGCAAGAGGAACTGGAGCGAGCTCCCGGACGAGGAGCGCGGCGAGATCTACGTGCCAGGTGAGGCGCCCCAGGCCGGCGGCGGGAGGGCGGGGCGCAGGGAACCAGCCGCCTGGGCTCCCGCCGTCGGGGCGCCCGAGATGCAGGTCCCGGCGGCCGCCGCCCCGTTAGCCCGCGGCGGGCCCACTCGGGGCGCCGAGAGGAGAGCGCGGGGCGGGCGGGAGGAGCGTCGGGTGGAGGCGGGGGCGGGAGGCCGAGGGCCGGACGCTCCCAGGTGGGGGTGGAGGTGGAGGAAGGAGAGGGGGCAGAGGGCGGGCGGCGGCGTGCTGGGGAGGCAGTGGGGTGTGTCACCGCTCCGGCGACCCCCGGCTCTCGCGTCGTAAATCCGGAAACCCGGGACTTTCATGAGGCAGGAGAGGGGCGCTGGAGCGATGCCACTTTGGGGGGCAGGGAATAAGGCGGAGTTTTGTCTGAGATTTTGGGTACTTTGTAAAGGGAAGATGCAGAGTTCCAGCCGTCTCTTTAGGTCTACCCCTTTCCCCCCTCTCAATGCTTGGCCAAGTCGAGGTCAGAGATGGAGGAATTTCCCTGGTCTCCTGTCTGGAGGTCCGGGACTAGGTGGGGAAGATAGCCCGCTACACCCTATTGTACCTTGAGACAAAGATGGGGTCGGGTCCCATCTCAGTCCAAGCCGTGGACTGGGTAGAAAGTGATTCTAAGGAGCCCACTCTACAGCCAAGGGGCAGACTCCAGGAAGCGGGTGCACCCAGTTTATTTTGGGAAGACGCCTTGACAGCCTGCGCGTCAACTCCGAATGAGTAACCCGTGTTGTCTGTCTCTCCAGTAGCATTTTCCTCCTGAGCCCTGTTGTCCTCCCTCACCCCCCTACAAAATCCTTGGTCAGGCGGACAGCGCCATTGCAAACCCCTCCCCAACACCGCCCCCATCCCCGCGGCCTTGGGGGTGGGGCAGGGGCGCACTGCTCTGCGCCGGCAAGGGGGGAGAGGTGGTAATTAACTAACCGACTTTGACCCTTGATCTGCAGGCTCCCTGGTGCCGCCCAGGCCTTTAAGAAAGTTGGGAAATGAGGGTGGTGGTGAGGGGCTGGTGCTGCTACTTGTGCCTCAGTTTCCTTCTTGAATAAGCTGTCGGGAGACTTGGGTGTAGGCTTGATCTTGGTGCCAGACCTGCCAGGATCCGATGGCCGGTGGAATCAGAGGCCAGTAGGATGTTCCACAGGGGAAAAGCAGGAGGTAGAAAGGGAAGTGGGGTGCCTCTTCCCAGAGGTGTGGGTTGAGGATCCTGCAGTTTCTTCTGCAGTTTCTGTCCTGGCCAGCGTCCACCTACAGACGGGTAGGCGAGGGACTCAGCCCCTTCTTTGAGCTTGCCTCCTCCCCAACCTGTGTTTGATTTGCTGTATAGCTGCTCCTTGGAATCTGATAAACTGCACTTGGACTGTGTTAAAGGTGAGCTGAGCCTTCAGCCCAGCTCCGTGTGCTGTTATTTTTAGTTTTATTTCGCGTCCCGATCAGTAACAGATCATGTGTTGACTTTTACAAAGGACAAAGAAATTTAGGTTCAAATCATTGGTTTCCGTGGGTGCTGGTGATTGTTCTCCCATCTCAGATCTGACTGCCGTCAAGGAAAAGGATGGAAGCCTGTGACACCCCAGGGGCTGCCCCCTTAGGTTGTGGGGCGCCTGATGGATGGTGGTGACACCCACTGCTATCCTCCGGAGGTGCCCCCCCCCAGTCAGGATGGGTCAGGGTAGGAAATAGGCTCCTATAAGAATTTTCCCTTGTGACTTCAGAGAGGAGAAAGCCCAGCAGGTAGAAGGTACAGAACTTAATGAACTTGACTTCTCAAAGCCTACAGCCTCCTGGAGAGTATTCCCAGTTTTTGGAAATGGAAAAGGGAATGTCCCCAGTCCATGCTTGGATGCCTCCCAGGGGGTGTGTTTCGTGGTGGCCTATCTCCCAGCCAGGGCCATTCCATCACCAGCCAACCATGACCCCAGAAGCTGGCCAGGCATGTTTCCGTCACCCCTCCTTGCAGACTCCCCAGCATGCTGTGGTCAGCTAAGCATTGATCCTGTTTCCACCAGGATAGGTGAGGAACATGGAAGAGTATGAATTCTCTCCAGGGCTCTCAGACCCCCTGTGCTTCACGGAGACCATGTGGAGGCCGAGGGCTGGCAGCCGGCTCCTCTCGCCTCTCCTGATAGGGGATTCTCTCCTTGGTTGTGTCAATATTGATGGAGATGGCAGGCAGGAGGCAGGTCCTAAGGATGAGGCAGGCACCCGCAGCTGGGATGTATTTCACCCGTGGGCTGGGGGAAGGGTCGCAAGAGCCGAAGTGGGACTGTTAGTTCTAAGGCTGACACTCCCAGAACGCAGGACAGGAAGAAACCTAGAGACAGGTAGCCCTGGCGTTCGGAGAGCCAGAACTCCCGAACATGCCAGAGACCTCTTCCAGTACTGAGCTCCCACCCCCAGTTCCCAGCCTCCCCTCAACTGATAGTTTGGCCCCTCCATTCTCTTCTGGCAGCAAGCACATGCCCAAGATCAGAAGCTAGTTGTGGGGTACACACCTGTAATCTCAAGTGAAGACAGAAGAATCACAGGTTCAAGAACGGCCTGAGCTACGTATTAACTTAGAGACCTGTCTCAGCAGACAGACAGACTGAGGTTGAGGTGGCCCCACTTTCCTTCAGGTAGCGTGGCCTGGACAAGTAGGAATGGCCAAAAACTCAGCTGTGAGCCTTAGTGCGTGCAAGTGGGCGAGGGTGGGTGTCCCGCCACCCCCAAATATTCCAGCACCTGCTGGGAGTGAAGGAGGGGTTTGTTAGGGAGTACAGCTAGGAGGGGACAGCTAGCCAGTACATTCAGAGGGAAGAGCAGTGGGCAAGAGGGGCTCAGGGCCGGATGCTCCCAGGTGGGGGGTGGAGGTGGGGAAGGAGAGGGGGCAGGAGGCAGGCGGCAGAGTGCTGGGAAGGCAGTGGGGTGTGTCACTGCTCCAGTGACCCCCGGCTATCCCATGGGACCTTCTCACACAGGCTGCTTCAGGTTTTTGTCTAAACTTGGATGTCCCAAGGTGGAATTGCCAGATGATTTGCCCCAGAAAGAGCCGGTGGGACAAGTGTGGCAGCAGAGGGCAAAGCTTGGCCACCGCAGGGGTTTGAGTGGATGCTCGTTTCCAGCATGCTCCGCATGGCACCCACAGGAGCACCCAGGCCTGTGCCGGAGGGAAGGAAAAGGATGCCACGGGACATTCTCCCCTGTTCGGGGCCAGGGGCCAGTCTTAGCTCCAACATAGACGCCGAATGAAAAGCGGGAGAAAGGATAGATCTTGCTCCCGAGAACCCTGGCATGAAGCAGAAGGGCAACAAAAGGCCGAGAAACAGGCCCGTTGTGTTGTTGGAGCTGCTGCCTTGCCAGTTGGCCGGTGCCACCTTTCAGGTGACTGCTAGCTGACCCTCGGGACTAGGGGAGCTGCATATAGGGGGCCCGGCCTTTCTGATAAGGGTGCAAAACTTGAGAGCAGAGTGACTGGTGCGATCAGCCAGGACTTGCACCCAAGGCTGGGCATCTATACATCCACTTGACTTGCCTCTCCCCAGAAGACCTCGTGCCCAGCCCTGTCCTGTCCTGGGGTGTTTCCATCGGGTAGGAGCTGGCATTCTGCCCATTATTTGGGGACAGCAGTTTTCAACCCAAAGAAGGCGACTTTGTGGAGGGCTTTGTGGAAGGCCCTTGGATGGACAGCCGGGGTGGGTCTAGGCCAGGCCCTCAGCGTCATCCAGGTAAAGGCAACAGGACAGAACCTGAGGGGGGAGGAGAGGGCCAGCTAGTTTGGCCTTGCCACACTCCAGCTGTGGGTGGACAATGAGTGGTGACCGCAGCAGCCGCCGCCTTGCCGGAAACATCTAATTAGGGGACAGAGAGCAGCGCTGGCAAGGTCCAACCAGTTTTGCTTCCTGCCTCTCGCCATTCGGTGGCACTTGGGATGGGCGGGTAGCACACCAATGTACACTCCCTGTGCGTGCGGCCCTGGCAAGGGTACACTTGTGGGGGTGGTGGGGAGACAGGTTTGGTGGGGTGTGGGTAAGGACCAAACATCCCCTCCCTGGTAGCCTTACCGGCCCCTTGCTCAAAGTAGAAGCAGCACCGAGCGCCCACCCAGGAGACTTGAGTCAGGTCTACCATCCTTAGCACCGGCCTTCCGGGCTCGCATGGAAGGACAGAGGCTTCTCCGTCCCACTGCGGCACAATTCTCAGACTCCTAACTTCAGGAGTCCAGGGAGGCTCGAACAGTCAACCCCAGGTTAGCTCGGGCCACAGGGCAGGCTGCCCTCTAGAAGCCTCACTCACACCGTTCCCAAGTAACAGACCCAGGGTGGAAAAGGCGCCCATGTGTTGAGAAATGAAGACTATCAGCTAGTTTTGGACTTCGATCCAGGGTCTGGTGAATGGGCGCTAGAGCCACCTCTATTCCACCCCTGCCTTCCCCAGACCCAGGACTGAGTGGCATTCAGGTCCCCCAAAAGGCAGACAGACCTGTCGACTGCTGCTGGGCTGAGAGAGGGGTGGGACATCAGCTCAGGGGCCAGGCCAGGGCCAGGCACTAGTGTGAATCAACTCCTGGAATGAGGTGGCTCATTAGAGTCCCCTGGACAGACAGACGCCAACGCCAGTAGAACGGGTTCTGGGCGGCGGGCAGGCGCGTTCTTCCCCAGCAGACCTTTGTTGTGTTTTGAGGGGGCGAGAGCCAGGCCTCTCCCGAAACTGCTTTCATACTCACCTTACCCCACAGCCCTGGGTGTCCCCCTACAGGAGGTGAGGGCGGCAGTCTGGACATCTCCAGCTTGGAGTGGGATGCAGAGGGCCTCACTTGGGGGCTTGCAACCCCAGCACTACCTCCCCAATCCCGGGGATGCACTCCTCCTTTCTGCCTTGGGACCCTCTTGATTTGTCCTTCTGCAGCTTGAGCTGTCCTAATGAGGTCAGCACTTGGGCCGGACGGACTAGCTGCAATTACAACATTATACCAATGGCCCCGGTACCATTGGCTTTGAGACTTCCTGCCTTGCCTTTTCTGTCCCGTCAGGACTAGGGCTCAGGGTCTCCGCCCAGCCTCCCCGGGCCCGTTTAGTTCACCGTTCAGTGTCTGCTGAAGGGTGCGGCCTCATCAAAGGGCTGCCAGGTATCGGTGATGCCTCCGCCGCAGGGATCCCGACCTGACTGCCACAGCCAGCGGTGCTCCGGGGGAGGGTTGCGTAAGCATGGGCAGGCCGCCCGGAGACTGTTACGAGCATCCACCTGCTGCTCCCTGACCTCCTCCCTCTCCACCCACCTGGCCTGCTTGCGGCAGAGCCAGGCCCAGCGGTGAACAAACCCGAGTCCTGGTGGGCCCTGGTGGGCTGCAGCAGCAAGGAGGGCCTGTCCACAGGAGGAACGATTAGGTTCTCTAGAACCGCAGAGGCCAGCAGCTGAATCTGCCTGGAGGAAAGGCCCAGAAAGGCCCAGGCCACTATGGAGCCTTCTGAGCATAGGATGCGTCTCCAGAAACTTCCCGCCAGGTCCCTTTGTCCCTAAAGAGCAATGAAAGGCTGGAATCCAGAGGGACGGGCCAGGTGGGGCAACCGGACGCTGCAGCGTGGTTAGCGAGGCAGTCCAGTCCTCCCAGTTCCGCTAAGACACAAATTACTCGGCGGGCAGTGGTGCTTGCCTGGCATCACCTGTAATTACCTTAATAGGGCAGAAGGGAGGTACAGTATGCAATGGGCTGGGCCCCCCCCACACTCTGCCACATGCCAAGGGGAGGAAGGAGGGCTGCAGGTTCCAGCATCTCCTCGCTGAGGAACCTTCCTGAATCCTGCTGGATCTTACACTGCTGTTCTTCTCTTTCCAGTCAGCCTGGGCTTCTGCCCACCACAGCCCTATCGGGAGCCAGAAGCCTCGGTGGCTGAACCACCTTCCTGCCCCCTGGCTTTGGACACGAACCTCCAGGACTCCAGCTATAGCGTGGCCCCAGGGCCCTGCGTGGTGGCCCAGCTGCCTTCTGAAGACATGGGCCGCCTGACGGACCCCCAGAGCAGAGACCAGGGCTTCCTGCGCACCAAGATGAAGGTAGCGACTCCCCCACAGGGTCAAGGTTGGGTGTGTGCAGAGGGGACCTGTGTCTAGTCCGCGGGATGGGGCATGAATGTTGCACAGGAGAGACCAATGTGGACTCTGGGCCGAGGCTGCTTCAGAAATGAGTTTAGTCGGGGTGTGGATGAGAGAGAAAGGGGGTCTAAAACAAGACCATCTGACCCTTTGGAGTCTAGGTCAGTGAGCAGTCCACAAGAGGCTGGGAGGGATATAGCAAGAGACACGCCTTTACATGGAAGTCTAAGGTGAGATGGTCGGGTCAAAGCCAGACCCAGCTCATCTCCTTGGGTCCTGTGTGGGCCACATCACATCAGGCAAGAGGTCTGGCTCGGTGAGGTGATTAACTGCTCGAGGCGCGTGGCAGTGACCAGGCTGTATACAGGGCATGGGCAACCGCCCCCACAGCACATGAGGTGTTGCAAATGACCTGTTTCCAAAGTGACCAAGATGACTGCCCTGGTGGGACGGCACTGCCCCAGAACCCAGTGATCTAGTGGAAGGGTGCCCCCCATGCCATCCCTCGCGACAAAAGATTGGGGACAACTGGGTGTAGAGTGTTATCCTTCCTCTCCAACCTGCAGCGGTCAGGTGTGGGTTGTAAGTGGAAGGGAACAACCCCGACAACCTCTGTGGTTGGTCCCTCAGGCTCACCTGATCTTAACAGTGACCCTCACCGTCAGCCCTCCCCTGACCCTCAGACCCCAGAACACAGGACAGGAGGGCAGAGGAGCCAGAGCTCCTAAGCCCAAAGATCTGCTCTGGCAAGAGGAGGGAAATTCCAGTGGGCAGCAAAAGCAGGGCAGAGGGCCTGGGTGCCAATGGGAGGTACGGGGCGGCAGGTGCCCGGGACCTCAGGAACAGTGGCTAGTAACAGGCTCCCTGCAGAGCACAAGTGACCCCTGGATTAAGCACAGGCGAGGAAAAGCTGACCGTCAGTCACACTGAGTGATCCGCCTGGAGACCCACTGTGATTACTTTGAGCAGTACATTTTCAAAGGCATCTGCTGGCACATAGGGTTGCTTCAGAGGACCCCGGGCAAGGTGAAGGATGGTGACAGAGATGGCATAAGACCTGCAATGAGCAACAGGCATGGCCTCGAGATGTTAGTCTTTCTCCTTTTGAATAAATGTTAGAAGTTTCCATAACGTAAAAAGTAAATAAATAAATAAATAAGATTTTTAAGGCTAGGCATGTAGCTCAGTCGTTAGATTATTTCTGGGTACGCACGCCCCTGGACTCAGCACCCCAGTACTGCATAAGCTGCTGTAATCCCAGCAATCAGGAACAGTAGGCAGGAGGATCAGAAATTCAAAGTCATCCTCAGCTACGTAGAACGTTCCAAGCCAGCCTTGGATACGTAAGACCTCATCTCTGGAGAAGTGTGTTTGTAATCAATAAGGTGGTTAAGAGATGCGAACCACACATCAGGCCTCACTCAGAGCAAACCAGGAGTTAGACTGGCCTGTGCAAGCGCTCTGGGCGCTAGGCAAGGTCTCATGTCCTAAAGGGCAGAACAAGAATGAGGGACCAGCAGGAAGCAGACATGGCCTCCCTTGAGAATTTCCTAAAAGAGTTCCTCGATAGACAGCACAACAGCTGTTCCTACGGGTCTGCAGTTGCTCATTCTGAGAGGCTGCTGCGTTTTGAGATAGGATCCTGTGTAGTGAAAGCTGACCTAGAACCTGCTAGGTGGCCAAGGGTGACCTCAAACTTCTGACCCACCTGCCCCCGCCTACCTAGTGCTGGGGTTATGTCACTCCCAGTCTACGCAGAGTCGGGGCCCAACCCAGGGCCTTGTACATGCAGGGCAGGGGTTCTGCCAGTTCCACTGTCTCCTACCTCTCAGGTGGTTTAGCCTGTGAAAGGTGGGCCCGCATTTCTGGGTGGGAGAGTTGGGAGTTGGCACGCGTCTCTAGATCTGCTAGCCTGTGGTCCTCAACTTCTAGATGTCTGCCACAAATACTGTCCTCACTCGCAGGTGACCGTGGGAGAGAGTCCGAATGGAGACCTTTTTACCTGTCACATCTGCCACAAGGCCTTCACGTACCAGCGCATGCTGAACCGCCACATGAAGTGTCATAATGATGTCAAGAGGCACCTCTGCACGTACTGTGGGAAGGGCTTCAACGACACTTTTGACCTCAAGAGACACGTCCGAACCCACACTGGTAAGTGGATGGATGCCTGTGGCCAGGAGGAATGCCCAGCCTGCCTGCCTGAGGGCACATGGGACCTGGTAGCGCGAGTGCACACGTGTGTGTGTGTGTGTGTGTGTGTGTGTGTGTGTGTAACAGAGCTCACTCTGTGTCCCTGTGAAGGCCCAAAGATGACTTCCAGAATCATCCTATATTGCTCTATCTCCTTTTTGCTTCGCTCTGGGGTTTCCCAGGCTCCACCCACCAGGGCCAGAAGTGCAGGGGCTACCAATTTCACCTGGCATTTTATACATCGTATCCAGGATCAGAATGCAGGTCCTTCTGCTTGCACAAAGTCTTAACCCTGCCACCATCTCTGGGAGAATCATCTTAGGACTCGGCAGAATCCCACTGAGTCCTTCTGCCAGTCAGGTGTGCTGACCTTCCCACGGTGGCTTCCTGTTGGGTCTGACACTGCCCCCTATCCCGCAGGTGTACGGCCCTACAAGTGCAGCCTGTGTGACAAGGCCTTCACGCAGCGCTGCTCTCTGGAGTCTCACCTCAAGAAGATCCACGGCGTACAGCAGAAATACGCGTACAAAGAACGCCGCGCCAAGCTGTATGTGTGCGAAGAGTGCGGCTGCACCTCCGACAGCCAGGAGGGCCACGTGCTGCACCTCAAGGAGCATCACCCCGACAGCCCGCTGCTGCGCAAGACCTCCAAGAAAGTGGCTGTGGCCCTGCAGAACACTGTCACCTCCCTGCTGCAGGGCCACCCTCACCTCTGAGCAGCGCCTTTGCTACCTGCTGGCCCGCCAGCCCACCTGCCTGCGGCCTCGTGCAAGAACACCGACAACCAGGATCAGAGCCACACACCTGTTACTCAGGCCAAGCCGACCCGGGCTCATTTCTGGAAGTTTCTGGGACAGGCAGGAGTCACTTTGAGCTTGGATGTGTACGTGTGTGTGCCTGGGCAAGGGTGAAGCCAAGTCATTAAAAGCAGCTGTCCACAGACACAGGCCTGTTGGCTTGCAGCAGGACCTTAGTGTGTGGCGAGAGGGGACCTGAGTTCAGGCCGCGGGTCTCCGAGGACAGCAGAGTCAAGACACAGCAAGCGGCACCCCGCAAGAACTGCTCAGAGGCTGTCAGCAGCCTGCATGCCTGCGGGGCTAATTCTCAGGGTCCAAGGGCTCTGCCTTTCAGCGCCATGCGTACGGTAGGGCGCGCACATGTGCGCTGCTGTGTGTCCACACGTCTACACAGAGCCTTCCCACATATCACCTCATTCGTAAGCCAATTGCAAGGTGCCAAGGAGGTTTATTTCCTTTTTTTTTTAAAGATGACAAATGTACAGATATTAATATATTTTTGGTGCCCGTGGTAAGACTTATTTTTAAGAGGGTTGGAGCTGGCTTTTTCTCCACCACCCCCATGTGGTTCTATTTATCCTGGATATTTCAACCTCCTGTGCCTTGCTCTGGAGTGGCTGTGCAGACCCACACTTCTCCTAGATGTTCCACAGAAGACCGTCCTCTGGCTCCGCCTGGTGGGATGTATGCCCCTCGTCTCTCCTGCTCTTCCTTCTCAGGTCTTGCCTCTCTGTCCATATCTTCTTCCAGGTCTCAAGTTTTCTGGTGAGCCTGGCAATAGCTCACCATGAGGATGTGTTCTGGGAGTGAGGGTCCTGCTAGGGCTTTTCTGTCAGGGTGGGTGGCAATTCTTTGACACCAAGTTCAAATCCACTGCCTGAAACTCTACAAGTACAGGCCAGGCTGGAAGTTGCCAGATTTCACCTCTTCGTGGGTGAGTCAAATATCCTAGAACAGCAGCAGCATTTGAGACAGACTAATAACAACATACCAGAACTTTCAGAGGAATGACAGTGTTAGATGGTTGAAATAAACTTTTTTCTGTTTTCCAAATGCTTGGCTGAGGTTTTGGCTGCCTGTGGGCTGAGCGACTTGAGCGACTCCAGGCAGTGGGTCTACTCCTCCGGTGTGCTCCAGTCCTGCCGAGACTGGAAAAGGTGTTACAGGTCAAAAGGGTGGGTCAAAGGAGCCAAGCAGGGATAGTTACAGCCAGACAGAGTGACAGATAGAACAAGCCAGTCCCTGAATGTGGCAGGCAGGACGACTCTGGACAACAAACACACTAGAGCAAATGGCTCTCTCTCCCAGCCTGGAGACTCGCTGTCTTCACAGACCTGGGCTCCGGTCCAGCCTTGGGCCGCCCCCGCGGGAAACTTCTACTGCCTCTGAACTGTGTAACGGCCACTCTGAAGATGTGCTTCATTTACTTTAGCGCGCTGGGGAGCTGCTGCATTCTGGAAGTTACAGAATGTAAAAAATCACATTTTCTGGAAGTTCGTTGTTTACATTTCTGTTTCTGGCCTCACTGCGGGTCAGAGATGGTGGTGAGGCTTTGTGTTGTCTGTCTTATTTTATAATTTTCTCTCTATTAAAATCAGAGAACTAATACTCTATATTTCGGGGGGGGGTCTTATTTTTGCTTTTATCTAGAGCCTCTTTGAAAGAAATTCATTAAAACAATTGTTTTTATCCAAAATGTGTCCCTTCATGTTCCATGGCAAAAACCAAGCTAAGAAGCTGACTACCTTGTCACGGTTCATGCTTATACTCCTCATACTTGGGAGTACAGACAATAGCCGACCACTATGTCACGGTTCATGCTTATTATACTCCTCATACTTGGGAGTACAGACAATAACATCGGAAATTCAAGGACAGTCTTGACTGACAGTAAGTTGGAGGGCTGCATGAGGCCCTGTCTCAAAACAACAGGAAGAACCTACCCCAGCTGGATAAAGTGACCTTCCAGGACTGCTCGGGGAGGCAGCGTCAGGGGGTCTCCCCAGGGCTGTCCTTAGCTGTCCACTGATTAGATGACTGGAGGCTCCCCAGGCTTAGAGCCTCCAGCTGTCCACAACCCCTCAGGGTAACCATCGTAAAGTCAGGGTTGCCCCAAAGGGAAAAGAACTGTGTCTCCACAAAGTTGAAATCATTTCCGGTCAGACCCCTAGGGATGCCCGCACGCCCGGTGTCTGTGGGCTCTGGTCACTTGTCACTTTCTGCAGTTGGACACACCGGCTCCCCCAGCCACTCTCGGGTTCCATCATTACCCCAAGCCCCGCAGGGAGTTAAGCAAGCTGCTGTCCACAAGTAGCCAGGAGAGCTGGGACAGAGCGGGCCGACTCAGGGTCTGTGCCCAGCAGCTCTGTGCATGCTGGGAGAACTAAGAAGCCGTAGTGGGGGACCTAGGTGTTTAAATGAGAAGGCAATCTGGAGATTACCTGGCTTTGCCCACCATCTACCCAGGACCCTGAGCCCCGGTTCTTGTGTTGATCACATCAGGCCAGAGAAAGGAGGAAGAGGAGGAGAACTCCAGACGGAAGCTATTGGTGTGCCCTGGGAGGTATAAGAGGGCTCTGCTGGGCGCCACAAGAGAAGGAAAGACTGGCCTGACTGCCACAGTCCATTGAGACTGAAGTGTCTTTAGCCCTGCTGCGGCCATGGCGGATGCTTCTCTGGAGAGGTTCATCCCAGGGAGGCCCAACCAAATCCCGTTCCACTCATCTGAGTAGGGGAGAACGTCACTGTTGAGCTATGGCACCTCCAGGGCAAGAAGAGTTCAGAGACTCCGTGTGCACGCACGTGTGTGTGTGTGTGTGTGTGTGTGTGTGTGTGTGTATGTGTTGGGGGATACGTGTAGAGGTGTGGGGTGTATGTATGTGTGTGTGGTGGTTGGTTCCTGGGACTCCCCTGAGTCTCTGCCCTTCCTTAGGCTCCTTGGGTGAGTCCAGAAGGGCCCTTCCTTAGCAGTGTTAGACCAGGTGGTGACATTTCACATCTTACATATTCTCCAGACTGATGGACGGTGGGAAATAAGGATGAACAAGAAAGATGGCAATAGCCTGGCCAGGAAGAGAGAAGCAGTTAGAGCAGATCAATATATAGCTAAGGAAGCTGGGCGTGCTGGCACTGGTGTGCTGGCGCCCATTCGTAATCCCAGCGCTGGGGAGGCAGGCACAGGAGGATTGCCATAAGTCTGAAGCCAGCCTGGGCTCTGTGATCCAGGCCAGTCAGAACTACATAGTAAAATCCTGTCTTGGAAAAAAAAAGTAACTCAAGGATGAATGGTATACAGCCTGGCTACAAGTGTAAGAGAGCCCTAAAAGAACAAAGTCTTCAGGGAGATGGGGGGCTCTTTCGGAGGTGCCCCTGAACTGGGGACAGGAATGTGGTGGCAGAACAGACCCCTCGCTGACCTCCAGCCTGTTCGTCTCTAGCCACGGGCGTTCTGGTGACAACACAGGCCCCGAGAGTCCCGAGTGGGTAGAGAGCTTGATCCAAGAAGAAGTCACGCTGGCTCTTCACAAAGTAGCACCAGAGTGCACAGAGAGGGAAACTAAGCACTGCTCAGATGCACACTCCAGGTCTGATACTTTGGCTTACATTTTCACGGCAAACATATATTGCATTTACAACTGGAACCAAAAAAAGTTGTAAAATAATTCAGAGCCTTTAGTGAAATTCAACGCGTCAACAGGGAGCCTGTCTCCCCCGAAGGGCAAATGTGATCTTAGAAAAGTGTGGTCTCAGCTGGGCCTAGGGGGATGCACCTGTTGCCTCAGCACTCAACAGCAGAGGCCAGAAGGTTCTAGAATTGGAGGCTGACCTGGACTGCATAGTAAGACAATGAAAACAAGCAAAACACCAGGACACTCTCCAGAAATGCCGCAACAGCAGGGATGGCTCTTCATGCCCACCGGTCCCCAGGGTCGGAGAGTGGCAGGGGAACAGCAGAGCCTGAATCGGGCGTCTGGCTTTGGACCCTGCCTCTCCCACTATCTGTGTAGCCTTGGGCAAATGACAACCTCTCTGTTTCCTCATCTATAAAATAAAGTGGGTCCAGAGTTCAGCAGTCCCTTTCAGCTCTCAAGAGCCCATAGGCCCTGCCTCAGTAAAACCCTAAAGAAGTCCACTAACCAGCTGTGGTGGGGAGGTAGACACCTGAGGAGGAAGAGGGGGCCCTTGAGGGGGGAGGCCATGGAGGAGCGCTGAGGAGGAGCAGGGCCAAGGCCCTGGGAGAAAATAAGTCCCTCTACCCAGTTCCCATGACAGAAGGAGGCCAGCAAGAGGCCAGGGTTAGAGGGGCGACAGCACTGGAGAGAGGGGCAGTGCCCTCACTGGGCTGCCAGCCGAGCAAGCCACTGTCAGGAATTACTCTGGGAGTCTCAATCCTGGGATAGCAGGTGGGGCAAAATAGTTTCCAGGGCCTTTGCTCATCATTCCGTATGACTGGGCCACAGACTTGTAGCCAAGACTTCCAGGCCTAACGGTGATTCCTGGGGCAGCAGAGCTGGGTGGAAATGGCAGCGAGGATGGAAAGGAGGGCCCACAAACTGTGAGATGGATTGGTCACCCCTGGCCCTGAGGCACAGTGGGGAAGGTCTGGCTTGTTGTGGAAAGAGTCTTCCCTGGCCCATCCTCTAGGTCCAGTCCTCTGGTGACACCCATGCCCTGGTCCAAGATGCCACAATCTCCTGGCCTCGCTGCTTCCTGTCTCTGCCCGCCCCTCCCCAGGTTCCTGGGTTCTGTTTTGACACCTGTTCTCCTGCCCAGGATGACAAGCAGGGCCACGTTAGCTCCTCTGACTCACTAGTGCTCAGGACTTGACTGTTCCCGTCCCCACTTGCATCTCACCAGGCCTAAGGCAGGAGAATCCTCGGCAGAACCTGAACCAGGGGATAAACCAAGTCCAGGCTGTGGGAAGACAGGCATATTGCAAACTTCCAGGCTTCTGTGGTCATAAGAGCTGGACGGCAGGTGGGGGATCTCGCCTGTTCCTTCCTGTCATGGCCCTTTATTTCCAGGATATTCCTGCAGCTGTGAACAGTGCTGAGCCCTGTATGTGCTATGCTTTCCTGTTAACTTAGCATATAATAGACTTTAATTTATAAGCTAGGCAAAGTAAGAGAGTAGCAATAACTAATAATAAAATAGAATAATTATAACAGTACACTGTCATAAAAACTGTGTGGAGCAGAAGTATAATCCCAGCACTTGGGAGGCAGAAGCAGAAAGACTAATGCAAATTCCAGGTCAGCAAGACCCTGTTTTGTTGTTGTTGTTTGTTTTTAAAAAATAAAGGACTGGTGACATAGCTCAGCAGGGGAGGTGTCTGCTCACAAACCTAGTGTTCTGAGTTTGATCCCTGGAAGCCCACATAATGGAAAGAGAGAAATGACTTATAAAAGTTGTTCTCTGACCTCTACCTGTGCTATGGCATATATGGACCTGTATTTTCTCTTGTTCTTTTTCTTAAGTAAGTTACTAAAAAATAAGACAACTTGTATAAATACATGGTTGCTGTCTTCCTCTTCTCTGAGACATGGAATTTTCCATTCATTGTTTTCCAGTATGGCGCACATTGAGGACAGAAGACCAAGGGAAGTAAAGTCCCAGATGAAGGGGCTAGTGTGAAATGGATGCAGACGAGTCTACAAAATGAAACTTTTAAGATGGAATGGGGGGAGGGGCTGGAGAGATGGTTCAGGGGTTAAGACTCTGCCTCACAAGCAAAAGGTCCTGAGTTCAGATCCCAGGTCCCATGTAAAAAACACCAGGGGGAAAAGCAGTGGCCTATATTTCCAGCTCTGGTGGGTGGAACCTGGGAAGCAAGAAGAGAAGCAAGAAGGTAGAAGAAATCCAGGACGATTCCTAAAGTCACCCTTGGTCTTCCACAGGGACACACAATGCCCTCTGATACACCCCCCACACACACACACTAATAATAATAATAATAAATAAAAGTTAAAAAATAAAATAAGAAAGAATAGAATATGGCAGGAGTCTTGAAACATGCTCAGTGTCGTGAGTGGCAGCAGCGGGTCACTGTGTCACTGCCTCGTCTCTCGCATGCGACACGTGACTGTGTTTGGCTTTACTCCCAAGTGCAGCCCTGCAGGGTGGCTGATCTGGCCTCCCCTCCGTCTGTGCCAAACCCAGCCATTCACAGCACCACACCCAGCAGACAGCCGGGGACCACCGGTGAGGGTCCAGACTGCTGCCCATGAAACTAAGGCACATACATCACAGCAGCACATCCCGTCCTTCGGAACAGAAGGACCCCAGGGCTCTCATGCTAACCCCAGAGGGGCTCTCGGAGCCCCGAGGCTGTGTGTCACTCGCTGTGAACCTGGGAGTTCCTGAAGCAGGAGGACTGTTGGGGCCCAGGGTAAACAGTCCGAAACCACAGCTAATCACCACTTCCATTTATTAAGCTCCTACTATGCACTGGGCAGCGGCGTGCTGGGCTTGTCTCTGACATCATCTCTAATCCCCACAACAACCCACAGAGGTAGTTATTATTGTGGCTATTTTTAGACAGGGAACTGAGGCTGGGGAAGATGAACCATCTTGCTCTAGGTCACGCGGCTCGTGAGATGTGGCCACTGAGCTGTCTGCTGCTCACAGTGCCAGACCAGAAGCCCTTTCCAGTCCCTTCTGTGGACACTGAGCCCCACTCTACACAGGTCATGTGGAGGCTTTTCAGGTACAAAACTCCTAAGACCCCCTCTTCAAGAGTTCACCTGAGCCACAAAAGAGATGTCAGTGTGGTGAGAGCCCGCGGTGGGGCAGCTGCCCGGGCCTGAGGTCTAGTCCTCCACGACCCTGGCCCCGGCGGACACGTCCCCCTGTCCACAGAGAGGAGGAAGGGCAGCACTGCAGCTTCCCTCTGCATCTCACACGCTGAGCAGGGATTTGCCTGACCCCTGCACTCCTGAGGGTCTGTCACTGTTGCCATCCCTTTACAGGCTGGGATGGACAGGGCGACAGAAACCAGGAAACGTCCCAGGAAGGGATGTAGAGGTGAGAAAGCACAGTGCAGGTACCCTAAGCCCACTGCAGGGTTTGGGGTCACAGGGAGACCAGGGGCGCCCAGCCTGGCTCCTGGCACAGACTCTGACATGAGCGCCCCGCATCCGCCCCAACATATGCTGACCTCCTCCCTACAGTCCTAGTTTTCCACTGTCCTCGGCTCGGCCAGTCCAGCCGGCTCCTACCCGGCCCCTACCCGGCCCCCTCCCCATGCCGCAGCTGCAGCGGTAGCAGCAGCAGATGCGTCGCCGGACGAGGCCAGGAGAACTGGAAGGACTGGCGCGCCTTCCACCAGCAGCACAAGCCATCTGCCAGCAATAATAACAGGGCCAAGGAGCGGACCTATGCGAGACTCAGAGAGGAAGAGGACAGGCTGCTGGTGCCAACACAACCCTGCCACTCAGAGCCCTGCCCAGAAGCAAGACGGACTCCAGGAAATAGGGTCTCTGTTTCTGTCTACTTTAACCAGAGGACTACCTACCCTTCTGCCCTCCCCCAGGAAGCTCTAAAACAGACATGTTTGGAGGATGGAGTGGGTCTCTAACATGAGACATCAACATGCATCTCTATCAGACACATTTCCCCATCACAACCCCTTGGGGGGCCAGGATTAAATCAGACATGTGGCACCATGACCAGCATACCTGGCTAGCAGGTAATTTTTTTTTTGCCTTAATATGACAAAGTTCTCAGGCACAGCCAGTGGTAGCTCAGTAAAGTCCTCTACTGTTGGTGAGGTTAAGGAATGTTCTTACGTATCTGTAAGAAAAACAAAATACACACTATGGAAAATTAGCAAATTAGACTGGACATGGTGGCACGTACCTGTAATGCCAGCACTTGGGAGGCAAGTTTGGGTCCAGCCTGGGCTGTACAAGGCCCTGTCTCAAAAACAAATAAACAATGAAACCCTAGGAGATTAGTGTGAATGAGTTATTTATGAGAGGGGTTTAAATAATAAAAGGAATTAAAATTCAACTTCCCTCATATAGATCTATAACAAAAACACATCACAAACCTGGGTATAATGTACATGCCTGTGTAATTCCAGTACATATTTCAAGACCATGTTTTTTTAAAAAACTATCTTAGTGCTAACTCTTGAGATATGGAGACAGAAGGACCTTCTAGAAGTTCAGGGTCATCTTTAGCTGTATAAGAAGTTCAAGGCCAACTTGAGCTGGGGACCTTTCTCCAAGCTCTGATCATGTCTGTAATATCAGGCTGAGGGAGGACTGCCATGAACTTGGGATTAGCCATAGCACGCAACAGTGTGGGGGCCACTGAACTACTTCGAGGTCCAGTCAGTAGCCACTCTGAAGATGATGTATTCCTTTCCTAAGATTTGTGTCTATAAAGTGGAATAACAGCCAGGAAGGAGATGGGTGAGGGTTGAAGCTTAAGCCCCTTAACAAATGTTAAATGCAGTCATTAAAGATGTTGCATTTTAATGTGACTTTGGCAAGAGAAGTGAGCAGCTGCCAAGGTCAAGCTTGCGCTAGCCATGAAGAATGATGGACATGCCAGAAGTGACAGATGATTTTTCCCATTCAGTTCAGGCACACTCCTGGACATCCAGGTCCACAGTGATAACAGACAAAAATAGGGCCAGAGAGATGCTCAGGGGTTAAGACTCTGCCCCACAAGCGAAACGTCCTGAGTTTGGATCCCAGGTCCCATGTAATAATGCCAGGCAGAAACATTGGTGGCCTGCACTTCTGGCCCTGGTGGGCAGAACCTGGGAAATCCCAGAGCAAAGCAAAAAGGAGGTATAAGCAATCTGGGATGATTCCCAAAGTCACCCTTGGTCTTCTACAAGGACATATAGTGCACTTTCTCTCTCTCTGTTTCTCTTTGTCTCTCTCCTTCTCTCTCTCTCTCACACATACACAAAATAAATGAACGAAGTTAAATAATAATTTTTTTTAAAAAAATAGATTTACTCTGAGCTCAAAGGATGCATGTGACAACTTTTCCCTCGTGTTAGCTGCATTTGCTTGGCACACGGACCATGGTGCACACATACGTCAGAAGACAACTTACAGGAGTCAGTTCTTTTCCACCACTCTCTGGGCTCCAGGTATTGAACCCAGTTTATCAGGCTTGTCTGCAGGCACCCACACCTTTTAAGTCATCTCCCAGCCCAGTGTTTGGTAACCTTTGAAGAAAGAATGTAAAGCCCCTGATGAGACGCCCTGGTCAGTCACGTGCTGTGCTGGGCACTGGGGAGGAGAAAGCAGCACAGCAAGACCTGTGACCTCCCTCGCCTCCCCTTGTTTACTGATGCTTCCTTAAGATGCTTGGGGGCTAAGTTGGGTGGACCAAGGATGCCAAAGCTTGTCATCTAAGGAGACTGGGAGGAGCCGGTGGTGATTCTGGTTGGATGGGTCCCCACCCTGCACGAGGCAGGTAGGAATGCACTGAATCATAAGCCCCTCTTATTCATAGCTGCTTGATGAGTTCTGGAAGTTCCATTCTCTGCCTTTATGTTGTATGGCCCCAGACCCCTTCTAAGAGCCCAGCTTTCTTCAGTCTACCCAGTGCAGTGGGTTAATCCATCGGCCAGGTCTTTCAAAGAGCCCAATCTTTTTCTTTCTTTTTTAAGACCCGTTCTCTCTAGTTAGTCCTAGCCGACCTGGAACTTAACTGTGTAGACCAGGCTATCCCTGTATTTGTGGCAGTCCTTCCTCTACCTCCTGGAGGCTGGGGTCAGACATGTGGTTCGACACACCTGGCTTCAAACTTCTTTTCTCCTTTTCCGCTCCTTCTGGAATGTCCCCTCCTCTTTCCTCTGCCTCGCCTCCTTGGGCTTCTGTCCATCCTTCTTCCCTTCCTCATGTCTGTTTCTATCTTGAGATGCAGCCATGTTCTTCCTTCATGTTCTTGGTCCCAGCATCTGCCGCCTGGAGCCACACCTCGCCCAGCCGGCTGTCCTGAGCACAAGCACAGGGAAGGAGGGCCCTATGATCTGGGGTGCAGCCGGCAGCTAGTCAGCAGAGTGGGAACTGTCTGTCTCTTCTTTCCAGGACCTCAGAGGCTGAGGGGACACGCTTCCTCGCTCACCCCGGCTCTGAATTCATCCCGGCAGCCTCACGTTTCTCCCAGGATGCCTGCCAACTCCCTGACCCGTCCCCCACTGCTCCGTCTCCCATGGGAGCCCTCGGGCTCATCTGCCCACTTGCTGGTGCCAACATGCCCTAAACCGAAAGCCTCGTGGCAGCTGCAATCTCGCCCGGTGAACCGGGAGGCACAGGGTGCCGCCTGTCAAGGGTGGGGACGGGCAGCGAGGAACAGCCTCGCACTTGCTCTGGTTCTGCTGGCTCAGCCACCGCCCCTCTGTTCCAGAATCTTCTGTTTATCCCCGCTATCCAGCCAAGTGATGTGTCTTGTGCTGGGGATGGGAGTTTTTCCGGTCTCCTCCATTCCTTAGAACCTGACCCACTATGTTTTTTTCCCTAACCTGAATCTTATTTCGAAATCTCCTGCCCAAGGGGTTTCCCAACCCCTCCCAGTGTTTTGAATGGACCTGCTGATTACAGCACTCCTGAATGAGGAATAGAGACGTTAGGTGGGACAGGCCTGGCCCTGAGCCCTGGGGACACTCCTGTCAGCGGCAGTCATGACTAGTGGCATCTGGACAAACAACCCCGTTCGCTACTTGGCTTCCATGAAGGAAAACCAGACAGGTTCTAGCTGAGACCAGGCCTGGATGGGGGATGGTGAGGGCACCCGTCACATGCCTCCTGTGCTTGCTCTGGGGTCTGCTCCCCAGTGTCTAGTGGAAGTTGTGCCAGCACCAGGAAGCCATCCTACAGGAATGTGCCTTCCAGTTCCTACTTAACTTCCTGGCTTAACCCAGTAGCATCACACACAGAAGCCTGGGGGAAGTCTTCCATGCCGCTGTGGGCCACAATTACTCTCCACGCCATAACGCTGAGGGCAATTAGAGGCTTAAGCTTCGCTCCCGCGTCGTGCTCTGGACAAATACATATGTGTGGGACTCACTTGTGTTGTTTGCTTGCTTGTTCTGAGACAAAGTCTCAAGTCGCCCAGACTGACCTCAGACTCTACATGTAGCCCAAGAAGATCTGGAGTGCCTGATCCTCCTGCCCCCACCTTCCACATGCTGGGTTACAGGATGTGCTGCTGAGCCCAACCAGAGCCTCACTTGTGCATCCACTTTCCAGAGAGCCAGCCCCTTCGTGCAAACGAAGGTGTGCACTAGTGGACATTCACTGCTATGGAGGTTGCGTCTCCCTTTCACGACCAACGCTGCCAATGCGGAATCTGTATCTTTTTTACTGAGAGCCATGCAAACGCACCTGTTCTGGCATGGGGCTCACTGTTGCTTCACTCTGGTTGGGCACAAAGCCTTCAACTGAGTGCTGGTAATCACAGAGGAGCAGAATTCTGTCCCCCCCAAAACACATACACACACACACACACACACACACACACACACACACACACACACACTCCCCAGGGTAATATCCTTGCTTTCCAGAAGGAAGGACAAGTGTCTAAGCAGAAGGAAAAAGATCATTCCTGGCTTTAGAGTGTCCTGTGGTGAATGAAAAGACAGGAATGAGGATGGAGGAGGGGAATTCATCTTCCTAGACCCCCTTTGGTGGGACACACACATACATGCACATTTTCCTAGACTGCCTTCGTTGGGACACCACACAAACACATCACACAACACATCACACACACACACACACACACACACACACACTTTAAAAAAAAAAAAGGCAGGGCTGGAGAGGTGGCTCAGGGGTTAAGCCTCCGCCTTGCAGGCGGAAGGTCCTGAGTTCGGTTCCCAATCCCACGTATAGACGCCAGGCAGAAGCAGGGGCGGCCTGCGCTTCTGGTCCTGGTAGGGCGGAGCCTGTGAATCCCGGGGCAGAAGGAGGTGGAGGCGTCCATGGTGGTTCGCGAATTCGTCCGTGGTTCTACACAGACACACACACGCACACACACACAGACACACGCGCGCGCACATACACACACACATGCGCACAGTTGAATAAAATAATAATAATAATAAAAAAAATTAAAAAAAAACTTAAAAAAAAAAAGGCAATATTTAGTGGCAGATGCACAGAAAGGGTCGTGTGCAACTCTGAGACGAGGTCAAACTGGATGGCTCTCCTTGTGTCAAGGCATTTTGCTACTATACCTTTGTTCATCTCCAGGGTGGTGATTCAGTGTTTTGTTGTTTTTAAATCTACTGTGTGTGTGTGTGCGCGCGCGCGCATGCGCATGCATATGCTGTACATACATACACACAGACATGTCATAGCACTTGTATGGGAATCAGAGGACAACTTTTGGCATTGGTTCTCTCTTCTCACCTATACATGGGTTGGTTCTGGAGACCAAACTCAGATTACCAAGGCTGCACGATAAGCGTCTTCATGTGCACAGCCACCACGTTGACCCCATTTTTGCTTTTTTTAAAGCTTCTTTAAAAAAAAAAAACAAAAATCTTATTTATTTATTAATTTTGCATGTGGGTGGGTGGGAGTGTGGGGGTATATATCAGAGGACACTGTGTGTCCCTGTGGAGGACCAAGGATGACTTCAGGAATCATCCTGAATTGTTCCTACCTCCTTTTGCTGGTATTTCTCAGGCTCCTCCCACCAGGACCAGAAGTACAGACTGCTATTTCAGCCTGACATTTTTACATGAGACCTGGGGTCCAAACTCAGGACCTTCTGCTTGTGAGACAGTCTTAACCCCTAAGCCACCTTTCCAGCCCTCCATTTTTGCTTTTTAAAGACAAGTCTCACTTAGCTCAAGCTAGCTGGGAACTCCCTGCTATGAGGCCAAGACTATCCTTGAACTCCTGATCCTATGGCCTTCAACTATCAGGGGTTGAGTTTATAGATATGCATGTCACCACACCCAGCCAACAATGTTTCCTAAGAACTTCTGACACACAACTGAATGTTCTACTCCCATGTTGTTGGTTTCGCCAGCCAGCCTCTTTGTCCTTCTCCTCCTCTTCCTCTCCCTCTCTTCTCCTCCCTCCTTCTGGGCTCTGGAACACTACTCCATCTTTACCACCTCTCAGCCTCTGCACCCATCCTCACTCAGACCCTACTAGGCTCCACAAGTAGATAATGAGTTCCCCCAGACTTCTGGGTGTTGCAGTCTCCTGAGAACCCTTAGAAGATCCCTTTCTCTGGAAGGCTCTGCCCTCATGGACCTTGTGGGGCTGAGCCCCTCCTCTGAAACACTCAGCCAAAATATCGAGCTCCGTGCAAGGCTGCATGATCAGGCCAGTCCTGTTCCACTTAGGAGGCAAAGGTAGGAAGGTTGAAAGTTCAAGACCATTTTCACCCGCACAGTGAATCTGAGACCAACCTGGACTACTTCTGAGCCCCTTCCTCAAACAGGTAAACCAAGGGCTGGGGACATGATTACGCAGCAATTTCCAGTGCTGAAAAGACAGAGAGACAAACAGACAGACCGACATCTCCAATACTACCCATGAGGAGAGGTGTCTGGTGACACAGGCTTAATGAAGAGTCATTGCCCAAGGAGAGAATGAGGGAGCTCATGTGGAAAGCCGCCTGTCCAAGCCTCAGCACCCTCTGACCACATGTGTGTGGCTGGCAGACAACATCACCCACAAAGCCCAATGACATGGACATCACAAGACTTGTGGCTGCCTTAATGTCCCCAGACTGCTGGCTAGCTAAGGACAGAGCTGTGGTGAGCAGGCGCACTCCTGGAAGTCGGCTTCCCCGTGGCTCCGGATGTCAGGGTGAGCAGGTTAACCATGTCCCTGCTGCCTTGTCTTTGAACACAGTCATAAAGGCACATCAGAGGAAACAGGCGTCTCATGTACCTATCATTAGCCCCTGGACCGGGGCTAGACACATGAGGTGCGCTAGCGGCTGAAGCACCACTTAGCCTACTTTGGCGGTAAGGAAGAACTAACTTCGCCCAGTGGACCATATGTGACTATTCGAGTAGCATCCTCAGGCCAGTAGATAGAAAAATCTTGATAGTGGGGATATGTGAGCGGCCCCAGATGTGATAAACGAGCCTGGCATGAGGCGGTCAAAAGGCTTTACAATCATTGCCTTACTGATCTCACAAACATCTAAGGAAGGAGAGAAGGAAGGGAGGAGGGAAGGAGGGAGGGAGGGAAACAGAAGCCTTCGCCTTTCCCCCAAATCAAAGGGAATAGGGTTGGGCATCGTAACTCAGGTCTACAATCCCAGAGTTTGGGAGACAGAGGCAAGAGGAACGCCTTAAGTTTAAGGTCAGTCTAGGCGGTATCAACGTGAGTCCAAGCCACTGTGCACTACATGGTTAGAGTCTAAAACAAAACAAAACGGAAAAATAAAGGAATGGGGTCGGGGCAGAGTGGGGATATAACTCATTTGGTAGAGCTCCTGTCTACCTGCGGGAGGCCCTAGGTTGTTCCCTGACATGGGGTGCATGCCTGTAAATCTGAGATTTGGGAACTGGAGACAGAAAGATCAGAAATCCAAGTGAGCTTGATGCAGCTGTGGCTACGTAAGGAAGGGAGGGTGGAGAAGGGACTGGGCCTAGTGGCATATCTGTATCCTGGAACTCCAGGGCTGAGCCAGGAGAAGCGCTGAAAGTTGGAGGCCTGGAGGGCCTACCTGGGCTGCAGAGTGAGCTCGACTCAAAAGTTCCATAAGTAAACAGGTAAATAGTGAAGAGAGAGGCAGGAAGTCAGGTGGAGCAGCCTCCTGTTAACCCAAGAAGCTGGGGAAGAGGTAAGAATGAACTCAAATCCCTTTCTATGGTCTCATGGCCAGAGCGAATCATATGGTCCCTAACCCAGCCTGACCGTTCAGTCTGATGCTGAGGTTGAACTTGACCGTGCTCTGAAAAACGTACCGAGGCACAAACCCTTCTGTTCCGCCTTCTACAAGTGTAAAGAACAGACACTCACTTGAGTAATTACAAGACAAAACTCAGCTAAGTGCTTTGAGAAGTTTTAGGTGTGGCTTGAAGCATTCTGGGTATGTTAACCTACCATGTAGACACTCACAAAATGCTAGTTTAATGAGCTTATAAACTTAGAGTGACTCTTTACGTCTTACAGCGAGGTCGGGGTTCAACCATCTTACCATCAAAGAGCTGTGGGGTGCTCATTCCTGACAACTTCCTGCAGAGCTGCAGGTTTCTCCCTCGCGGTTCTTTCTTCTGCCCAGATAACTGCCCAGTCTGACCTGCAGGGCTTTGTGGAGGAAAACTAGCTCTTGGGATTGGAAGATGTTTTCTTAGGATCTGATCTTTCCTAACACACAATGTTGGTACCCTTTACCAACTTGCCTACTTCTCAGAGCAGATGGGTATAGTCCTGGCCAATCCTATAAATTCACAAGGTTTTTTAACTATAAAGTTCAAAGCCGTTTAATCTCAGTAATCATGACTTGCTGTAGTGCTTTTCCTAGCTACGATATTTCTGAACATTAATTGAACTTAGCAGAGATTTTCATACGGCACCATGACTTGGCAAACACAGTGCCCAGTGTTGTGCTGACAAGGTAGGTCTAATGCAGAAAACACCCCATCAGCAACACGGCTCCACATGTTACTTCCAGTTCGTCACAGCCCCCGGGGCTCCCCACCAGCACCAGTGGATGACGAAATCCATCGGCAGCTTCCCTTGGCCATGACTGGGACGCAAACACTCATTCACCCGCTTGCTCTCTCCAGTCCATTGTTTTCCTGAACTAAAATCTGGGGTGCTGCTTTGCTGTTTCAATCCATTTCTGACCATGCTGCAGACTAAGACAGAGCAAGCCAGCAGCCAAGCACTTTGTCCCCTGCTTTTTCAGAGCCCCAGGACAGTGCTGCTAATATTTGGGGCTGGGTGACCTTGCTGTACACTACATACCTATCAATTAAACAGACAGAAGACCTTATAATTAGATCAACTACACGTCTGACTTCAGCCTTTGGTTTCATTCTTTCTGTCCAGAATTCGAGTATTTTGAGGGGCTTTCTCAAACATTCAATGTGAACATGGTCTCCTCAAAGCCCAAGTGAACTCCTTAGTTTACAACTGTCCTGAAAAGTCTGAACTTTGGCATCTGACACAGTAACCCAAGCTTTCTACGTGAACTTCCATTTTTTGGACTTTGCTGTTCACACTGGTTTCCCTATGCTAGACAAAGGAAAATCCGAATCCCCTGCGAGCCAAGTCTGGGAAGCTGTCAATTGTGCTAAGCATCTATGGTACCAAAGTTCCTGACCCTCACTCGACAGCTGACGCACAGACTGGCCTTCCTCCAGACCAAGTGGTATCTGGCATCTGTGCTTCCTCCCTCCAGGGCTCAAGCTGTCCCCAAGAACTGCCCAAGGGTGGCAGCGCCCTTCATGGAGCACAGCATCACCCAGATAGTGCCACCTCCATCCCGCCTCTGGTGCAGATGGAGGGTGCAGGAAAAACGCGTCCTGAGATGTAGCAACCCAGGTCCAACGAGGAGGGCGCAGGGGGAAGGACCTGAGGAGCAGGTCTAATCTAGAAATGAAAGACGAAAGACATGCAACCTTAGCAGTCCTCAAACTCATGACTAACCACTCTTCCTTCTTCCTTATTTCCTTTTCCTTTTTTTTTTTTTTTTTTTTTAATTTTTGACTGTTTTAGGTGTGGGTGTGTATATGTGTGGATTTGTGTGGATATATGTAGAAAGGTACTGTGTATGTCTGTGGAAGCCCAAGGGTTGAATTCAGGAGGCACTCTAGATTGCTTATCTTCTTGCTTTGCTCTGGAGTTTCACAGATTTCGCCTTCCAGGGCTGGAAGTGAAGGCCACCACCATTGCAGCTGGTTTTAATGTGGGATCTGGGATCCAAATTCATCCTTCTACCCATGAGGTAGAGGCTAAACCCTTAGCTATTTCTCCAGCCCCTTCTTTCCTTTTTCTAATTCAATTCTAGAGTACATTTTCCTCTGGGCATATGAAACCTTTCGTTTCTTTTCCTCAGTCCCTTTTCTAGCTTGAGAAGCCAGGGCACTGGGAATGGATAGTTCATTCTCCTTACATACACCAACTCCACTTGGCAGATGTGTTAGCTATTCGTGTAGTATTCTGGACAAGGAGACACAGTAGGAACAACCTACAGAAGAGGCAGGCTGTGCCTCTCATACCTTTTGGGGGGCTGAAAGGACCTGAACTTTTTCATCTGCCCTTATTTGGAGGAGTGGGTATTTTTTGTTTGTTTTTAAATCAAAGTCAAGAGCAGAGTGAGAGCGAGAGCCAGAGAGAGAACAAGTATTCCTAAAACCCAGGCTATACCTTTGATCCCACCTCCTGAGAGTTTTGATTACACACATGCACTTTGCCATCAAGCTACAATGGAAGCCCTAAAGACTCATATCCTGTTAGGCTGTCAGATTCCTGATTTTCATTCAGAACTGATTTGCTACTGATAACAGCCCCTACTGATTATTCTCTGGTTTTCTCCTTTATGGATTATTCAAATGTTCCAGAAGAACTTTAGATATACTTAAGTCCAGCATGAATCAATAGCACAGTAGATTATTTCTATAATGAGGTCTTCCCAAACTTGTTTGCCTCCAAACAAACGGGGTGGGGATACAATTCAGGGTTTAAGCCTCTGCTTCCTTGCAAGCAGAAAGTCCTGAGTTCAGATTCTGGATCCCATGTAAAAATAGTGGCAGCCTGTACTTCCGGTCCTGGAAAGCAGAGCTTGAGAAACTTCAGAGCAAAAGCAAAGAAGAGGTAGTGCAATCCAGGGTGATCCCCGAAGCCACCCTTGGACCTACTGCCACAGGCACACATAGTGCCCTCTGAATCACACAGACACATAGACACACACACACACACACACACACACACACAAAGTAAATAAAAAAAAAATTTTTTTAAAGATTAGCTAACAGGGGCTGGAGAGGTGGCTCAGGGGTTGAGCCTCCGCCTTGCAGGCGGAGGTCCTGAGTTCGGATCCCAGATCCCACGTATAGACACCAGGCGGAAGCGGGGGCGGCCTGCGCTTCTGGTCCTGGTAGGGCGGAGCCTGTGAATCCCGGGGCAGAAGGAGGTGGAGGCGTCCATGGTAGTTCGCAAATTCGTCCGTGGTTACACACACACACACACACACACACACATGAGCGCGCGCGAACACATGCACATGCGCACAGTTGAATAAATAATAATAAAAAAAGTGATTTAAAAAAAAAAGATTAGCTAACAGCATTTTCTCTAGTATTGGTTTCCATCACACATGTCCCATGTTCTCATCTTTGAATTTTTTATTGCCAAATAAAAAGTTTGCTTCCTCAGCAACAGAAAGGGAGCCAACCAGTTTCTGCCTCCACACATTAAATATCCTCGCAAAGTTTTAAAAATATAAGTATTACAAAGGACGTGGGTCATAAGGGAAAGTGGAGTCAGAAATATTCCAGTCAGCACAAGGGGCTCCGGAGACCCCAGCTCTGCTTGCCTGTCTTTGCCTGGCCATTCCTGAGGAGACAAGGGCCGTGGCTACTGATGGGGGTTCTTGGGTGACCACGCTTTTACAGCCGAGAACGGGTGGCTGGTAATGGTGACCTCACAAAGGCCAGGGAGTCTTCTGTCCCAGAAGTGGAGACAGTTCAGGAAATGGAGACACAGGGTCACCCACAGGACTGCTCAGTGAGGGGGCATTTTTTGCCACCTGACCTCAAAAGGGCACAGAAAGAGACCTCCGTTGTTTTCTCCATTCTTCTCAAACACCAAGTTCATTAAGTTTAATTAAAATGTGCATTCAAGTAGCTCAAACTGATTAAATTTCCACAATTCCCATTTTCTTTGTCCCCCCAAATCAGCTCCCCCCATGCCATATATTAGCAGTAAAGAAACATAATTTCATCTACTGATTCTAGGCAGGAGGTTTTACGGTTTTGTATCAAACTGGCTTTTCCCAGATTAAAAAGTAATTATCCCAAAAGAAGACTTTATGGTTAAAATTAAACCAGTTGAGGGCCATTACAACCTGGACTTTGGACAAATGCCAATGAGAGCGTCTGGCATCTTCTGAGGGAAAGGGGAGAGACTCACCAGAAAGGAGGAATCCTAAACAAATGAGTGTATAAAAATTAAGTAAAATGCTGAAACCTGTTCCACCACCCTCCTCCAGTTAGAGGCGCTTTTAACATTAGGAAAGCGAAACCAGCTGTGGGTGGGGTACAACTGCTGCCAGGTCATCCTGCCTAAAGAAACTCAAGATTGTGCCTACATGAGGGACGTGCAGCCCTGGCATAGTGACCAAAACCAGCTGTGCAGATTGCTGTACCAGGACAGGGTAGGGGGTGGGGGCGTGGGGTGAGGCAGCTGCAATGCTCCATGTGCCTACGGTCACTGGCTCATGGCTCGAGGATGACTCGGGTGACTGTGCAGTCAGGCTGATGACTCCCCGGTTTGGTTAAGGAGCAAGCGTCTAAGAAAACACAACCAAGAAAAAGCCCCCCAGGCATCAAGAGTTTGCTGGGTCGGCGTCCATGGTCCTGCGGAGCGGAGGAGCGCGCACACCTGCGCAGGAGCCCAGGCGATCCGCAGCGCCTCTGCCCAGCCTCCCTGCGGTGAGCCGGCCGCTCGCAGCGCCCGCAGCGCCCTCCCGCGGTGGGCCAACGCCTTGCCGCCCTCCTGGTCCCGGCCGCGGCTGGTCCGCACGTGAGACGCCAGGTCCGCTAGGTGGCGTGCGGCGACCTCTTTTCCACGTCTCTAAAATGGGAGTAGTGCTCCCGAGTCGCTCATCTTGAGGGGCTGTTTCCCCTCTCCCCCACACGATCCAGCTTATTTGCCCGGAAAACCTTACCCCAGGGTCCAGGGAAAAATAGTTGATGTCATTTGAAAAACGGCAGCCGTCTTCCCCACGTTTTTCCTGGTACAGGGGTTAACCGCAGGGCCAGGCGCGCCACGCAGGCATTGTACTGGCTGCACCCGCCTTCTCCCCACTCTTCCAGACCGGGTCTTATCTGTACCCTGCAAGACCTCCAGCTTGGCATCCTCCTGCCTGTCTCCCGAGCAGCCGGGCTCACAGGCCTGCGCCACTATGCCCAGCTCCTCTATTTCTTAATACCGCCTCAAGCTTGCGCTTTGCCTCTTCTCTCCTTCTCTTCCTTCCAGGGTTCCATGTATGCTGATTGGCCTCCAGCTCACTATGTAACCAAAGGCGATCTTAACCTTCTGAGTGCTAGGATTACAGACAGGTGACATCTAGCCCAGTACTTCATACTTACTAGGCGAGCATTCTAAGCTTGAGCGCCTTCTCCAACAATGCACCCCACCCTGGGAGTTTTAAAAACAAGGTCTCATGTAGCTCAGTAGCCTCAAATTCAATGTGTGGCCAAGGACGACCTTGAACTCCTGCCTCCATCTCCCAAGTCCTAGGATTACAGATGCAGTTGCTACTCAACCTGGTTGGTGTAGCACTGGTCACTGAACCCAGGGAGGCTTCATGCATCCCAGGGACCAAGTAAACTACATCTTTTTCTTGTAATACTGCATCAAGGGCTAGAGAGACGGCTCAGAGGTTAAGACTCCACCTTCACAACCAGAAGGTCCTGAGTTTGGATCCCAGGTCCCAGTAAAAAATACCAGGCATACAAAAATAAATAAAGTTTTAAAAAAAGAATGCATCCTAGTTTAATTTTCTGTCAATTATCTGTTGGGTATCTAATCCCCTCCTGAATTATGTGTTCTCTGGACGAAGGGCCCTATTTTTACTGTTTTATTCTTAATACCTACCTGGCATAGTAAATCTAGCTATAAAATGAAAGATATATATATATATAACAGACATATGATATATATCTGTTGAATAAACACACAGCCAAATCATAAAAATTGTTACACAAGAGCCAGATGGAAACAATAACTCAGATATGAGGTAGATCCTATTTCAGGAGAGAGAGCACAAATTTCTATTAAAAATGATGAAGTCTGCAGATGGAGCTCAGTAGTAGAGCACCTGTCTACATGTGTGAAACCATGGATTTCAGGATGTCAAATTTAAAAAAATATGTACATATTTAAAAAATCCATGGAGCTGGTGAGTGGCTCAGCAGGTAAGGTACCTACTGCCAAAACTGTGATCTGAGTTCAATTCCTGGAAGCCCACATGGTAGAACTGTCTTCTGAAAGGTGTCCTTTGACCTCCATTTCTGCACCATGACAGGCATATAATGCATGCATGTTCTCTCTCTTTCTCTTTCTCTCTCTCTCTCTGTCTCTCACACACACACACATAGAGTAGTTTTTGTGTCTGTGTGTCTTTCTTTCTGTGTGTGGCTACATGCATAACAAGGCACTTGTGCGCCTGTGGAGGCCCAAGGGCGACCTTGGGAATCATCCTGGATTGTGCTACTTCTCTTTGCTTTGCTCTGGAGTTTCCCAGATTCTTCCTTTCAGGACCAGAAGTACAGGTCTCTGTCATTTCCACCTGGCATTTTTACATGGGATCTGGAATCTGAACTTAGGAATTTCTGCTTTCAAAGCAGGTTTAATCCCTGAACCATCTCTCCAGCCCCTATAATTAACCATTTTAAAGTTACAATTCAGTGACATTTAGTGCATTCAGAATTTGTGAAACCTTTCCACCTCTCTATTTTTAAAATTTGTTTCAAACTGTAGTTCAAAATAAACTCCCTACTCCTATGCTTCATTCCTCTTTTTTAAATATTTTATTTAGTATGTGCCTCTGTGTGTGTGTGTGTGAGAGGGCACTATGTGTCCTCGTGGAGGACCAAGGGTGACTTCGGGAATCATCTGGACTTCTACCTCCTTCTTGCTTCTCTCTGGGATTTCCCAGGCTCTGTCTACCAGGACCAGAAGTGTAGGCTGCTGTCCTTTCCAGCTGGTGTTTTTACATGAGATTTGGGATCTAAACTCAGGACTTCCTGCTTAACCCCTGAGCCATCTGTCCGGTCCCCATTTTTCTTTCTTTTTTTTTTTTTAGAAAATATTTTAATGAGCTGGAGGAACTCCAGAGCAAAGCAGAGGAGGTAGCACAATCCAGGGTGATTCCTGAAATCACCCCACATATATAGTGCCCTCTGACACACAGAGACACACACATGCAAAAAAAAAAAAAAAAAAAAAAGTTAATTATAGACTATGTGAATTCACCTTGTTAATAAAAAATGAAAGGGCAGAACTGTCAGATCATAATTATGATCTGTAATGATTTACACGTTGCAAATACTAGACAAAGTCGACATAAAGAAAACAGCTCTACTGCAGCAGTTGACTCTTCCCAGCAGCAGTGCAGACAGGGAGAATCACCGCAGACGGGGCCACACCTTCCTATCCTAGTCAGGCCAGGTGACTCCCATCGAGGCTCTGCTCTTTTCATTCCCTGACTAGAGAATCACCCCCAAACAAGTCCACACACTGTCTCCCCGTCTCATACTCGCTTCCAGCCTCCTCATCAGAAGCGTCTCCCAAAAACAGTCTTCCTCCTCCCATCATTCTCTCTTCCTTAGGCTTCTTGATTTTTCTTCAATATTCTTAGAACAGAGCATATGTTGGATTAGGAGCTCAGGAGGTGCCACTTCACAAATCTGGAGACCTGAGTTCAACCCCATAAAGCCTGCGTGGTAGAAGAAGAGACCGACTGCTGAAAGTGGTCCTTGGACCTCCATTCCTGGCCACCACGGAGGCTCCAGCTCAGCACAGGCTCAACAACCTTGTGCACTTGTCTGTGTCCAAGAGGATCTTGGGAGTGGTAACAGAACTGACACATGTCCAGATCCCGACCTAGATATGCTCCTGGGGGCAGGGCATCTCTGAGGAGAAGAGGAAGAAGGAAGGAGAAGGTAGTGACAGGGTTCAGAGTCCAGGGAGGGGCAGAACACAGCCTCACAAGACCCAGGTAATCAGGACTGAAAGGGTTTCTGCGACCCAACTGGTCTGTGACACAATCAGTTCCCATTTCCAGGGACAGGCTGGCAGGGAGGGCCTCGGAGAGCAGGGCAGCAGGATGTCCATCTTCATGAGATGGAAAATGAGCGGCAAGATCCAGGTGGCCCAGAATCCTGGTTAGTGGCCTCTAGTCCTGAGGTGGGCAGCCAGCAGAGGGAATGTCAGTGTGATGAAAAGAAACGTAGGAGCTGAACTCCTGCAGCTCTGGGGTTGCCCTGCTCTACCTCTGGTATCGAAGGGCAGCTCACAGAGCTTAGACTGTCAGCCAAGTGTGAAAATATGATCCTCTCTCCAACATTCCACAGCCACGAGGCACCCGCTATTATACCTTAAAACAGTTGATAAGGAAGTATCTAATGTTTGCAAATACCTACCTGTTGGCCAGCTTGGATCTTTCACTTTCAACCGAGCAGAGTATGTTGCCAACCTTCAAGAAATCATAAAAATTTTTGTAAATGTTTGGGAACTGATTATCTACAGAGAAGTTTAAGCTATTTAAACTATGGTATAAATACATCTATATGCACACACACATATATGCACATACATATACACATAAACACACACTTGTACACACACATATGTACATACATAAACACACACACAATTTTCCTTGAAAGAGTCCTTATAAAGTATCTAAAATACACAGCTCAAAACCCAAGCAAATGAGTCATTACAAAACAAATTAACCAAAAAAAGTCATAACAAAACATGCATACTAGTTGTAGACCGTTACTTATGCCATTCTGTTTATTGTGGTTGGCATTTTGAGGAAGGCCAAGGCTGCCCAAGCTCAAAGGGCTCCTCCTGATGGCTGAGGGTGCAGGTACACCTCTGTGCCCGCTATAGCATTTCAATTCAGGAATGGTGACCAGTCACCTTTGTCCTGCAGTGACTGTGGAGAACCCTCCTCCCTCTGGGCACTCAAGCGTGGGTGGGTATTGAGTTTTGCTCAGTTCCCACGGCATAAAGGAAAAAAAGCAAACAAAGCTAAAAACACATGGTGCTGATCTTATATTCTTTTAGACTCACTGGGGAGGCCTGGGCCCCACAGGCTGAGTAGCAACCCTCCAAGGCAGAACAGCAGATATAAACTCTGGCCCTGTGCAGTGGGCAGGGACCCCAGATAGGCTGGTGGCACCGCAGCTGATGAAGGAAGGTCCACGGGCCCCAGCCGAAGGACTCGGACAGCCAGCTTGGTTGCCGTACAGGTCCAGCGTGCTCAGATCATTCTCGGATCTGGGAAAATACAGAAACCTAGATTTTAATGTGAATCTCTGCATTTAGAAAAGATAAATAATTATTTATAATCATTTCCAAAATGGGTCAAATGTTTTGAAATGGGTCCATGGTTTGAAATAGTATACAGGAGCCTGACTGTGTGAGCTCTTGAGAGGATTAAGTGGTTCCGGGCCTGAATTTGAAAACACCGTTCAATAACTGTGGCTTTTTTTTTTTTCTTTGAGAAGTTTCGGGTAGGCCAGTCTGGCCCCAAACTCACTGTGCAGCCAAAGACGACCTTGAACTCCTGATCCTGCGGCCGCCTCCTCTACCTCCCAAGTGCTGGGATATCAGGTGTGCACCACCACACCCAACTTCCCAGAACAGCCTCATGGGAAGGTCACCTGACCTAGCTCAATTGCTTACTAGTAATCCAGTCAGCTGGAGAAGGAGGGAGCCCCTTCCCTTGGGTTCAAATAATCAGTGTCACTTCAATTTTATCACTTGCAAAATTCAGACATTAACATATTGCTTTTCAGCCTTCTGGCCAAGAGCAAGTGCAGACAGTAGGACAATCTCTCCCCTAGGGCTGTTGCAGGGTGAAATGAGGTGGGCCATGCAGAGTTCCCACTGTGCACACCGACCATCCCTGTCTGCATGTTTGGTGCCCACTTCCAAGCTGCACATCACAACGTATGGGCAATCACAATGCAAATAGACATAAACTCAGGTGAGAAACAGGGAGGGAAAAAGGTTTGTAGTGGGAAAAGTAGTAGATTGGATGGAAAATAAGGAGTGAACGCAACATAAGTTCACTGAATTTGTGTACGAAACCCTAAAGAATAAAAATAAACAAAATTATTTAATCAAGTCTCCTTCATACTCATGTCTGACAGCCTCTACAATACTCTCTGCTCTAGTCATATCAAATTCCTGTGCTTTTCTGTTCTGAAAGTCAGACAGTTGGATCTCGGCAACACTCTTCTTTCTGATTAGAACGTGTGCCCTTTGTGTTTACCCATCTGACCCCTTTTTAGCCTTCTAACCACAGCCCCAAATGGTTGCCCCCCACTGTGGGACCTTGTGTCTCACCAGCCCTCTCTCCTCCCATCTCCTCTGCAGACCCCACCTTTGGGGCCAGTACTCTTCAAGTCTCTATCTATGTCCCTCCCAGTCCACTTGCCCAGACAGCTGTCAATGTGAGAGGCCAAGGGCAAGGACCTGTCCCTATTCTGAATTTCCACACAGCATGTAGTAAATGCTCAGTATCTGCTGAATGAGTGGAGTCACTGAAACAAAAGCCAAAGCAAAAGTTACTTTAACATCCTGTTGCAAGAAACAGGAATCTTCAAGAATATACAAAGGAAAAGAAGAAAGGACAACAGAAATACACAAAACCATTCAGAGACTCTCAACTCCTTGAAAGTGCGTATTTTGGTGAATTTCAGCAGAAGAGCATATTTACATACAAAATTCTAGCCAGGTACAATTTCTTTTTTTTTATATATAAATAATTTTATTATTATTATTTATTCAACTGTGCGCATGTGCGTGTGTGTGTGTGTGTCTGTGTGTGTCTGTGTATGTGTAGAACCACGGACGAATTCGCGAACCACCATGGACGCCTCCACCTCCTTCTGCCCCGGGATTCACAGGCTCCGCCCTACCAGGACCAGAAGCGCAGGCCACCTCCCCCCCCCCCGCTTCCGCCTGGCGTCTATACGTGGGATCTGGGATCCGAACTCAGGACCTCCGCCTGCAAGGCGGAGGCTTAACCCCTGAGCCACCTCTCCAGCCCCAGGTACAATTTCATGGCATCTTATCCCAGGTAATTGAGAAACTGAGGCAGAAGAATCATGAGTTTGGGGTACCAACGTAGGCAACACAGAAGGATCTTCTAGGGGGCTGTAAAGAGCTCAGGGGTTAAGCCTCTGCTTTGCAGGCAGAAGGTCCTGAATTCGGATCCAAGATCCCCCTTAAAAATGACAGGAGGAAATAGCAGTGGCCTGTACTTCTGAGCCTGGGAAATTCCAGAGCAAAACAAAGAGGAGGTAGAACAATCCAAGGTAATTCCTGAAGTTACCCCTGGGCCTCCACAGGCACACATAGTGCCCTCTGACACACACACACACACACAAAATCAATCAATCAATCAATCAATCAATCAATAAATAAATGATAGAACAAAAGAATGAAAGAACAAACAAAGTTGATATAGGCTAATTTTAAGTATCTGCACTTACCAGGTAGCTGGCATTTGTCACAATATCTTGATTCTTCACTTGTCTGTCTGTGGTCTTGGTGAATGCATCCAATATCCCAGGTAAAGAACTTTGGTCATCTGGCCAAAGAATAGGTCATAAGCTGTACACCATTCAGTATGGTCCATGTCCCACACAACAAGAAGTGCTGCGCTGCTGACCTTGAGTCAAGTAAGGGATGACAAGCCTTCAGTTCACAAAAGCCACCAGAGAAGGCTGGGAGTGACAGTCTCAGGAAGGCACAGATCTAAGCGGAAAAATAAATGTATTTGTTCCTCTTGCATATACATTTTAAAAATTTGCCACTGAAGTCATCCTTTGGCAAGGAAGGTTCATTCCCTGAATGAACGGGACAGTTGTTACCCAGCCTCACCCCCATGCCATGCAGAGCTTGCTTTGGCAAGTTGAGAAACTAAGTCAGCTAGTCCGAGACAATGGAGGACGATATGCAGCTGAGTGGTCTTCCATGAGGCTCTGGGGTCAGACTGTCCAGTTAGAACTGGGACATGTCAGTTTCTAATTGGTGGGGTTGACAGAGAAATAGTTCCTATTCCAAAGAGCTAAGCAAAGGGTTAATAGAGAACATGTACAGTGCTTAGCATGGTATTTGTGCAAACTTACTCATTTATGACAGGAATTTAGAAAACCCTAATAGTATCATTCATTGTTAAAAGACCCTACCACCAACACCAGTCACGGTCACGCACATTTGCAATTCCAGCATTCAGAGGACTGAGGCAGAAAGATCCAGAGGTTGAGGCCAGTTGGGGCTACTCAACAAGTTCAAGCCCATCCTAGGGTACCAAGAAGACTCTGCCTCCAAAAAGCAAAGGGTCAGCAAGACAGCACAGCAGGTCAAGGGGTCTGCATGCATCCTGAGTTCCATCCCAAAGCACACATGATGGAAGGGGATAACTGACTTCCAAAAGTTGTCCTGAGCTACATGTTCTTCCTCCCTCTCTCCTTCTCTTTCTCTCTCTCATAAATTATGGGTGATGGACGGATAAAAAGATCCTATCTTAGGCTAGAGTCCTGCTGAATTTATCTTCACAACTGTCCATTCCCTAGTCTTTGACGAGAGCACGGTCCCTTGAGAATGGAGGAAAGAGAAAGCAACCAGCTTCCGACTAAGGAAGCAGCAGAAATAGCAGGGGCAGAAGGAAGAAAACAGGCCACACTAGCAGAATGTCTTGCTGTGCTATGGGCTTCTGGTATAAAAATAGAAACAGGGCTCCCAGAGGCCATTCTGGAAGGAAGAAAACGAAGCAAACCTCCACTGCGCCAGCACGTCCTGTGCTGAGACAGACCTCAGGCTCGAGTATGGAAGAGACACGGTGGGCTTGTGAGGCTCCTCACAGGACGAGACATTCTAAGAATCAGGGCAAAATATTGCAGTAGTCAATCCCTTGATGTTAAATGAATGAGATGGACTCTAAGAATCAGGGCAAAATATTGCAGTAGTTAATCCCTTGATGTTAAATGAATGAGATGGACTGGCTCCATGAATGCTTTCTGAGTGTCTGTGACAGGCCGGTTGCTCACGAAACCAGGGCAGGTCCCCACACAGGCACACATTCTAGAAGGAACAGCTAATTGGCAGTTGCAGACATGGTGCCCTATGCTTTTAATCCTAGCACCTGGTAGGTTGAGGCAGAAGGATGGAGCCAGCAGAAGCTACAAATGAGACTGTTTGCAAAGGAAAAGAAAAAGGACACTGGCCCCATGTTCATCTCACACAGTCACTCCCTCTGGAAGCTTCCAGATGATGCAACTGACCAACACAGGGGAAGAGGAGGGAGAGGGTTATTTTAGGTTTGACCATAGACACAAAAATACGGTGAAGGATTTAAAGAGCTTTTGGAGCCTTATGGGGAAAACTAGCCAGGAGTATGCAGGAAACTAACAATAAAAACATGAAGGACTCAGATGTGATGGTTTGCATCTGCAATTTCAGCTGAAGGGGGAGGAAGGCTATGATTTCGAGGTCAGTCTAAGCTACAGAGCCACCTTGTCTCAAAACAAATGCACATGGCCTCATTGCATTCCAGGGGCTATATGCCCCCTGTTTCTCCCACCATTGGCCTTAATTGGCCCTGGGGCCCTCCCTCTGCCCAGGACAGGGTGGCACCTGGCACTCTCAGGACCACCCTACCAAGGAGAATAAACCGATCCTGTGCAAGAGCACTTGCCTAGTGTGAATGAAGTCCTGGCTTTGACCTCGACTGTGGCATAAACAGAGCGGGTCCGACACACTTGCGATCCCAGTCTCTGGAGGTAGAGGTGGGAGGATCGACGCCAGCCTCAGCTACCAAGCAAGTTAGAGGCTACAAACAAAGGAGAAAAAACAAGGACTGGGACTGTAGCTCAACTGGTAGAGTGTTGGCATGCATGAAGCCCTGGGTTTCACACCTGGTCCCGCATGTAACCAGTACAGAGACTCATGCTTGTAAGTGGTACCAAGAGGATCAAAGGTTCAAGATGAAGGTCTATGCTTTATGAGACCCTGTCTTAGTGTGCTCGCAAGCACATACACACACACATCCACCTCCTCCAGCAGCAGCAAGAACGGATGTAAGACTATTTCATACTTCTGATTTTAGCCACCTCTACAAAGAGGACCCAAAAGCCTGTTTTGATATCAGAATCCTCACAGTAGACATTCAAGGGGTCTTTTCTCTTCCTTGGGATGAAGGTGGTTACTGGATAATATATAAAGGTACAAATCAGGTGTGGTGGTACATTTCCGTAACCCCAGCATCCAAGCGGTTGGGGCAGTAAAATCAAGATTTGAGGCCACGGGCTGGGGAGATAGTTCAGTGGTGAGTCTTCGCCTTCAAAGCAAAGAGAACGTGAGTTCAAATCCCCAGATCTGATGTTGGGTGGGTGTAGTGCCCTGCCTGTCATTCCAGCCCTGGAAGGTAGAGCCTGGGAATTCCCAAAGCAAGCCTACTTTCTAGACTAGCTCTAATGGTGCTCTGAGTTTAACTAGAGCTGCAGGCTCACAACGATAAGGTGGAAGAACCAGAGGATGATTCCCCATAGCACCCTCGGGCCTCGTTGCAGTTACTCTGCAGGTTGCTAATAAATTTAGAACCAAAGGCTTAAGGGAAGGAGAGGTTTTATTTTGGCTTAAGATGCTTGGTTAGAATTCCTGATCCAACTCAGCAGGAGAGCCAACACCAGGAGCTGAAAGAACTGGTTACACCATAGACACAAGACCACTGAAAGAGGCAATTTTCACTTGCCAATCCAGCATGTCCAGCAAATTATACAGGATGCCAACTTCCTCTATCTTATTCATTAATCCCACCCACCATGGGCTGGGCCTCCCCATCAATCAATCTCTTGCAGGCTTGCTCTGGATTTAACTACTAATTCTTCACAACTGTGTCCAGAGCTCAGAGAGACTTTCGTTGTCAAGTTGACATCTAACTATGACAGGCCTCCACAGGCACATACACTCAAGGGCACTTCTGTATATACACCTGTATACACACCCATACCCACACATGAACACATCCCATACACGCATACATGAAAAAGAAAAGAATAGTACACTAGAGGGCAGCAATTATTCTGGATACTATGTTAGTTCCCCACGAGGGTGCATTTGGCCTGTTAGAGACCTGGCCTCATATTGACTGCAAGGACAGTACAGGGATCATGCAAACGTTAAGTCTAAAATCCAACAAACCTAATCTCCATTATGGGGCACGGCTCCTTTTTCTTCACTTTTGGCTCATCTCTTCCTCTTTATTTCTTTGTCGTTGGAGCCCTCGTTCTTAGGAATTCGATTTCAGATACCTTGTTCGGGTCACCCTGCTTCTTCCACGAACCTCAGTATCCACCCTTTATCCTACTATAATCTGGTTTTTCAGATATTCTCCTATATCATTCCTCCATAGTATGTTGGCGCCGATCCTTCTAGCCTGGTCTATATAAATCCACTTCTCAAACATCACAGCAAGAACCCTGAATCTAGGTTTTCCTTTACCTATGGGTTCATCCCCACTCCATGCCTTGGCAAAACATTCCCCTTTGTGTTCCTGTCGGTACTGGCTTTGCCTTCAAGCCCTGCAGCTGCTTCATCTCACACCACTTAGGGATGAACGATGCTCTGCTTGACTCTAATTTCTGTCTCTCTCCTTCAGCTTCAATTCTTCTTTCTGTTCATTGCTTGGGGCCTTCTCCTTCCTCTTCCGCAGAAACAGATTCGCCAACAATGTCTTCCACTGGATGTTCCTCATCTTTGGCGGTTTCGGGGTCATGCCCCTCCTCATCTACTTCCTCTCCCCCTTCCACACTTTCAAAAGGGACTTCCGCCTCATCCGTGGACCCTGACCTTTTCTCCTCATCACTAACTCTTTCCGGTTTCTCCTCGGCTTCACTCCCTGTTCTTGATTGCTCCCCCAGTTTGCCACCGCTAGAATCTGACTTCTCATCATTTGACTCTTCTCTATCTCCAGTGGACCTTGGCTTCTCGCTGCTGGACTTGACCTTCTCTCTACTCAACCTCCGGCTCTCTCTAGCGGACCCCCGCCTCTCTCCACCGACCCCCACCTTCTCTGCAGTAGACCTCCGCCTCTCTCCACCACCTACCACCTTCTCTTTAGTGGACCTCCGCCTCTCCCCACGCACCACCACCTTCTCTGCAGTGGACCTCCGCCTCTCTCCACCGCCCCCCACCTTCTCTCTGGTGGACCCCCGCCTCTCTCCACCGCCCACCACCTTCTCTCTGGTGGACCCCCGCCTCTCTTCACCGCCCACCACCTTCTCTGTAGCAGACCCCCGCTTCTCTTCACCGCCCACCACCTTCTCTGTAGTAGACCCCCGCTTCTCTTCACCGCCCACCACCTTCTCTCTAGTGGACCCCCGCTTCTCTCCACTGCCCACCATCTTCTCTCCAGTGGATCCTCGCCTCTCGCCCCTGTCCACTGCTTTCTCTCCATTGGACATCCGCTTCTCCCTCTTGTGCGCCGGCTTCTCTGCATCCGAGTTCAGCTCCTCATTCTGCCTCAGCTGATCCCCCCTGGATCTCAAGTCCTCTCCAGTAGTTCCTGCATTGTCCTTTTGAGCCTTCAACCTTTCTTCGGACACTGAAACTCTCCGGGGCTCTTCCCCCTTAAATTCAATCCGGGTTTTGCCTCTGCCCTCCTGGTGTCTCCAAAGCTTTAAGCTACTCCGCCTCAAACCTATGGAAACCTGAAGCGCACCTGCTATGCCCCCCCTGAGCGCCGCGTCCAGGCTCTCCTGATTCGGGGTTGCCAGCTTTAGGATGGGCTTCCCCGCACCCTCCGATTTCCAGTCCTCGGATTCAAACTTTGGGTCCCACAGGCGAGGCTTCTGAGGGTTTCTGTCCAGAAGCTCCACTCTTTTTCCAATCACCATGAGCCCGTTCCAGGGCACCCACTCTTTCTCTCGCACCTTCTTGCAGAACGGCTCTAGCGGCGACGGCCCGCGGACGCTGGTCTTGCAGGAGGCGGCCTGGCCGCGGGTCTTGCTGCGCCCCCGCGACCCCCTGCCCTGTTTACCCTGCCGCTTCGGGCTCGGGCGTGGACATTTGGCGGGAATCTCTTTCTCCACGGACATCGCCGCTGGTTCTCGTCCCGAGCCCACCCGACCGGCTCCTGCTCTCCATTACACCCACTAATCCCACCCTCCCGCCCTCCCGCCCGCCCTCCCGCCCACTCCCACTTCTGGTCGTCCCCCCCACCCCACCGCCCGGTGGGCGCGCAGCTGCGCTACTGCGCACGCGCGGGGCCGCGCGCGCCCGTTGGCAGGCGAGACCCCCGAACCGCCGCCTCCGGGGCAGAAACCACGTGCGTGACCTTCTGTGACCCCGCAGCCAGGACCCCCCCCCCACATTCGCCCGCCCCCCTAGCGCTTTCTCTCTGGATCCTCGCGGCCGCTTAAAAAGCCGTATCCGGGACCGACAGGCCTGACAGCCAATGGAGTCTCTCACTCTACGTGACGCTCTACCTGACAGCCAATCGGAGCTCACAGCTTCGGGCCATGCCGAGGACCCACCCCCGACCCCTGGTGACTCCCAAGCAGGGAGGTGGAGCGTGTCCGCGTCAGCTGACAGCATCCCCACAAGGGTCCCCTCATCCGAGCCACTTGCGGGTGACCGAAGTCCTGGAGCGCGCGAGCAGTGACCAGCCGCGGAATCGTGCGTTTGCTGCAGAGGCGCGAGATGGAGGAGCATCATCTGCAGGCTGAGAAGGAGCGTAAGGTAAAGCAAGGATGCAAACCCGCCTCCAACCTCTTCCTCACTCAGGCATGTCATTCCTAGCAGGGAGAGGGAGACCCGCATAGGGACGGACACCTGGTATCACCTTCATAAGTACTTGCTCGGGACAGGTTGAAGATGCCAAGGAAAGTTTTATCTCAGCCCGCACAGGTGAAAAAGGACCCGCCACTGTGGCTCCCTCCCCTCCGCAGGACCAATTCTCGCTGGCTTGATGGGGAAGAAGACGGGGTACTAGGGAGTGGGAAGGATCCTCTCAAGTTGCGAGGATCCCGTGTGGCTTACATCTTCGCTTGCAGTGTGTGAATCCTGTGTTCATAAAGCCGTCCGTCCCTTCTGCATCTTTTCCTTTCAACCTCATTCAGTAATTAGCGGGCATCTATGCTGCCCTAGGACATGCAGAGATACAAATTTGTGGAGGCCGAAGGCTGTGATGGGCTGTGGGAGAAGACGAGAATGGAACGGCTGTGGTCCATTCTGAAAGTCACATCTCCCTCAAGCAGCTACCAAGCCACAGTAGGTCTGAGCAGAGGCAAACATGGGAAAGACCACCAGAGACTAGGAAACCTCTCATCGCACCAGCAAGCCAGACTGCACGTATTGGCTGTGGGGAATGAAGGCAGAGAGCTGCCTTGAGGAGTGTCAGAGACCCCAAGAAGTGAGGGTGGGATTCTTGAGAAGTTTGGAGAAGCAAGAGGGACTGAGAGAAATGAATCATAAAGCAAGTGTCCAATTCTGTGTTTACGTAAGGTTTGTGGTAATGGTTAAAGTTGATTATGTATGTATATAGGCTTAGATGTATATATGTATTATATGTATACATACATGTATGTGCATATGTACAGCTGGACATGGTGGGTCACACTTATAATCCCAGCACTTAGATGGGTAGGCAGAAAGATCGACACTCTTTCAAGACTCCCTGAGTAATATAATATAGAGTCCAGGACAGTGTGAAATGCTGCCATAAACAATGTTTACAGTAGTATCAAACACACTAGAAGGCCAAATACAAGTGTTATCTTTAAGTACTGTGGTTATTGACATTATTTGTATGTGGGGTGTGCCATGTGTATTTATGTATGTTCACATGTGTGAGTTCATGTGTGCGTGGGGGGGTGCACATGGGTTCATATTGTGAAGCCCTAAAGTTGATGTTGGGTGCTTCCTCAACCACTCTCCACTTCTTTTATCAAGGAGGTCTCTCAAGTGCACCCATGTGTGCTAGCTTGCCCTGGGGATCCCCTGACTCCGTCCCCCCAGGGCTGAAATTACAGGCAGCCCCAGTGCCTGCTCAACTTTCACGTGAGTTCTCATGCTTGTGACAAAACCCCTATCCACCGAGCCATGTCAGCCTATGGTTGGTGTTATTATTATTACTGTTACTACTATTGTTATCAAGCGGGTGTGATATATATTGAACTATTGAACTGATGGGTGTGCCCCAGTCTCTGCAAGAGACACATTTTCTGAAATCCCAAACTTACATTCATGCTGCAGGTTAAGTATTGCCTTCCCTAAGAGCCTCCTTTAACAGTAGAGACATTAGAAGGAATAGTAAAGGGCTTAGAGTGCGGCTTAGTGGTACACTGCTTGCTTCTCATGCACAAGGCCCCAGGTTTGATCCTCGGCATTGAAAAAAAATGATTAGTAATTATTGTCATCATCAATATAAGCAAAAGCATAATAGAGAAGAAAATAAATAATATAAAAAATTAGTGTTGATCTTACTGAAGTCAAGTAAAAATAGAATCAGAAGAAAGATGAGACATCTCATTGCTAAGAAGTCATATGTTTGAAGCAACAGGTATAAAAGCAGGAAATTCAAAGTCATCCTTAGCTATGTAGTGGGTGACACAAGTCATATAGTATCCCATTAAATAGTATCATTACCACACATACATTTTACAATCTGCAGGGTTTTTGTGTTTTTTAGATAGGGGCTTACACTACAGCTCTGGTTGATCTGGGACTCACCCCTTAGACTTATTGCCTTTGATCTGCATGCACCACTGCAACTAACAAAGCAAAATCTTTTCAAAGATGAAAAAATGAGGCACCCCAAGTATGGTGGCACAGGCTTGTGATTCTAGCACTCAGGAAGTTGAGGAAGGAGGAGCACCCCAAAATTAATACCAGCCTGGGCTATGCAGTCAGTGTAGCCCTGTTTTTTTTTCTTTTTAAGATGATGAGACAAAATAAAGGAAAAACAATTGACACGGACTGGGAGATGGCTTAGGGGTTGAGCCTTTGCTCCCCAAGCAGACCTGAGTTAGATGCTGGGTAAAAAATACAGGTGGATATGGCGGTGTCCTGCAATTCTGACCCTGGAAAGCAGAGCCTGGGAAACCCCAGAGCAAAGCAATAAGAAGGTAGAGCAATTCAGGATGATTCCTAATGTCACCCTTAGGTATCCACAGGCACACATACTCAAGTATCCTCTGGTACACACATACACACACACACGCACACACATGCAAAAAAAAAGATGACAAGTTTGCCATCAGCTACTTGTGTAATCACAATTATGAATGGACTATCAATACTTCCATTAAAAGTCAAGCATTACAGCTGGGCATGATGGTTTATATTTCTAATCTCAAAACATGGGATGGTTTCAAAGTCCAAGGTCATCCTGGGCTAAAGAGTGAGATCTTATCTTTAAAAAAAAAGGTGTCCTGTATTTGAGTGGCTGAAACAAAAGAATCACAAGTTTGATTTAGTGAGAAGATAACTCAGCAAGTAAAGGTGCTGCTGCAAACCTGCTTTCCTGAGTTCTATCCCTGGAAGCCCACAAGGTGGAAAGAGAAACTGACCTCCAAAAATTGTCCTCTGACCCCTATCCATATACCATGGCATGGCATGCAGGTGCCATCTCACACTCCCCCCCCCTTTCTCTTTCTCTCTCATACTCACTCTCATTCTTTCTCTCTTCTCTCTCTTTCTCAAATAAATAAAATATGCTTTAAAAATCACACACAAAGCATTCTATACTTAAATTTATATTAAAAGCTTAACAAATTCCAACTTTGTGGCAGATGGTGCTCTCTTACTGCCATACCCACTATTCTTTTGACAGCTACTAAACCAAATAAACTTGTTTCCTTTCTAAGGACAAATAAGTTCCAATTTTGCTTTGAAAAAAAAAAAAAAGGCAGGGTCTGCAGATGGCTCAGTGGGTAAAAGTTCTTGTTACACAAGCACGAGGACTTCAGGTCAAATCTCCAGAACAGAACCCACTTAAAACCGGGCTCAAAGATCCAAATATGTAATACTAGCACTCTTAGGGTGAGACGGGAGAATTGCAGGAAACTGTGGGGCTGAGTGGAAAATTGAGGAGTGGAATCTGTCTCAAACAAGTTGAAGGGGAGAAGCGACTTCTTCAAGTTGTCTTTTGATCACAGCACACAGGTTACGCCATGCTCCCACATACAAGAAAAATTAATAAATGTAAGAAAAGAGGATATTTTAGGCTGGAGAGATGGCTCAGGGTTAGGACTCTGTTAAAAGCAGAAGGACCTGAGTTCAGATCCTGAGTCCCATGTAAAAATATTAGGTGGAAATGGTGGCAGCCTGGGAAATCCCAGAGCAAGGCAAAAAGGAGGTAGAAGCAATCCAGGATGATTCCCAGAGTCACACTTAGTCCTCCACAGTGCCCTCTGACATACACACATACATGCACACACACACACACATATGCTCATGTGCCAAAAAAAAATTTTTAAGGATATTTTATAATGATAATAGAGTTAATTCCGTAGGAAGGTAAAGCGGTTTTAAACTTATGTGAACCTAAGAATATAGCTTCAAAATATGCAAAGTAGAAGAATTGCAAGACTTAATAAGTAGGATTAGGTGCTAAGGAGATAACTCAGGACTTAAAGTCTTTCCCTCAAAACGAAAAAACCTGAGTTCCGATCTCCAGATTCCATGTAAAAACTGCCAGGTGAAAATTGTGGAGGTTTATGGTTTCTGCCCTGGGAGGGGTAACCTGGGAAATACCAGAGCAAAGCATTAAGGCAGAATAACAATCCAAGATAGTTCTCAATGTCACCTTGGGACTTCCACAGGTACATAGTCAAGTACCCTCTTGTATATACACGTTCATGCGCGCACGTGCACACACACACACACACACACACACACACACACACACACACACGATTAATCAACTTGATTTAATTGACTTATGTAAAGTGCTTGTTCATCCAACAACTTCAGAAAGTACATTTTTCAAGTGCACATAAAATATTTCCCAAAATCTACTTTAGGCTATAAAGTATATTTTAATGTTTTATTCCTTTGAGAAAAGGAGAAAGAGAAGGACTACACATGCATGCCATGGTTCGTGAGCGGAGAAAAGAGGATAACTTTCATTAGTCAGCATTCCCTTTTTTTGGTATATTATTTATTTATTTATTTATTATTTATTTATTTAGTGTGTCTGTGGGTCAGAGGGCACTGTATGTCCCTGTGAGAGCCCAAGGGTGACTTCGGGAATCATCCTGGATTGTTTCTACCTCTTTCTTGCTTTGCTCTGGGAGGTCCCAGGCTCCACCCACCAGAGTCAGAAGTTCAGACTGCTGCCATTTCTTCCTGGCATTTTTACCTGGGACCTGGGATCCAAACTCAGGACCTTCTGTTTACAAAGCAGAGTCTTAACCCCTGGGACATCTCTCTATCCCCAACTCTCCCTTTCCAGCCTGCAAGCTTCCCATACTTGTGACTTCCCAGGACTGAATTCAGGTCTTTATTTAATTTTATTTCTGTGTGTGTGTGTGTGTGTGTGTGTGTGTGTGTGTGTGTGTGTGTGTGTGAGATAGAGCACTGTGTGTCCCTGTAGAGGACAAGGGTGACTTTTGGAATCATCCTGGATGCTTCTACCTCCTTTTTGCTTCTCGCTGGGATTTCCCAGGCTCCACCTACCAGGGCCAGAAGTTCAGGCCAAAGCCATTTCCGCCTGGCATTTTTTATGTGGGACCTGGGATCTGAACTTAGGACCTTCTGCTTGCAAAGCAGGACCTTCTGCTTTCCTGGCAGAGTCTTTACCCCTGAGCCATCTCTTCAGCTCTATTGTTTAAATTTTTAAAAAACGTTTATTTGTGAGTGTGAGAGAGAGAAAAGTTGCATGTATGGGTGGGTGGAACTCAGAGGACAACATTCAGAAGTCATTTCTCTCCTTCCAAAAGGTGGGCTCAGGAGATCCAACTCAGCCAGGTTTGTGCGCAGGTATCTTTATCCACTGACCAATCTTGTTGGCATCCAGATTAGATAATTTTCATAAATTCCTTGAAAAGTACAACCTTACCAATCCTGCAACAAGAAGTAGAAAAAGTAGGTTCTTGGGACCTGGAGAAATAGCTCAGAAGTTAAATTCACTGCCTCACAAGCAAAAAGATCTGAGTTTGGATCCCAGATTCCATGTTAGAAAAGAAAAGAAAGAAAAAAAAAAACTGGTGGAAATGGCAGTAGTCTGAATTTCCAACTTAGAAGGTGGAGACTGAGAAAACCCCAGAGCAAAGCAATAAGGAAGTAGAACAATCCAGGATGACTCCTGAAGTCACTCTTGGGCCTCTTCTACATCCCCAGACCCCCACCTACCCCCCCCACAAAAAACAGTTTGTGTAGTCGTATGTGATTTGAATCTCTAATTAAATAATTTTCAAAAGACATCTCTAACTACAGATAAATTCATAACTGAACTCCTTGAAGTGTTAAAGGAAGAAATCATTTTTTACATTTAACCGACTCATTTTTCCATACTTGTAGAGTTCAGTGATGATGTTAGTATGCATTTATAATGCGTGATGATCAAATTTAACATTTTGTCATTTCTATGTGTTGAAATCTTTAGGCTTTTCTGTTTTATTTTCAGAAATGCAGAACACTGTCCCTACAGGGTCTGTGTTTATCTTCTCTGTCTTGTTCCAGTTTGGGTACATGTGTTTCTAACACAAACACAATGCCATGCCTATACAAATTATTTTAAAGCAAACAGAAATAGAAGCACAGTTAGCTCACTTTAGTATAGTTTAACCTTAATACGAAATTCTGCAGAGTGGAAAGTCGTGCAGCACTGATGACTGTGTGGTAGAATGTCCTTTGTACCACTGTCTCAAAAACTTATGTATACTTCATGACACCCAAAAATTGTCCAGAACATTAAGAGGAAAGACAAATTTGTCAAGTGTAGGGTACATACCAGCAAGACTAGCCACTCGGGAGGAGGCAGAAAGATGGCAAGCTAAAGACTAGACAGAAGAGGAAAGAGAACAGGATGTGGGGAGGAGGAGGACAGGAAGAGGTGAGGGGAGGGAAAATTGGAGGGAAAGAGAGAGAAGAGGAGGAGGAGGAAGGGATGGGGGGAACCACAAGAGCTTTGAGATGTGGCAGATGTGGCCCAGGGCTGGTCCTGGGTTCTGTCTACATCCCTAGCCAAGAAAGGAAAATGACACACATCCTTATGAACAAAGATTCCAAACCATAACAAAACATGATCCAACTAAGTAAACAACATGATATAAAAAGATGATTCTTCATTAGCCATCTTTCAGAATGCAAGGACATTGGAAAACTAGCTGGTGAGATTTGTCAGGAAAGCAGGGCAGAAGCATACCCTGCGCTCTGGCTGGCAACTCAGTGGCACCTCATGCTGACTCATGACTGCCATGCGTTACGAGTTACAGTAAGTGCCCTGAGGGGCAGAGGCCACCCTAGTGCCCAGACCCAGAGCTGCAGAGATTGGGGGTATTGTGGAGACACCCATACTGCTCCGAGGGGCCCAGAGGGTTCCCACCTGCCCCAGGCCAGCCCCGGGCCCTGGAGCTCTGGACCCAGAAGCAGCTGGAGCTGAAGGTGCATGAGCTGGTGCAGTTCTTGCTGAAGGAGGATCAGAGGAAGATTCGGATCTGTGAACACTGACATCCTGAAGCACGTGGTCCGCAACTACAAGGATGTTTTCCCAGATCACTTCAAACTGGCTGCCGATTGACTCCTGTGGGCATCGGATTGACTCCTGTGGGTGTCAGGGTACAAGCTGGTGGAACTTGAACCCAAGAGCAATAGTTAGGTCTTGATCAATACCCTGGAGGGCATGGAGGAGGATGCCACCACAGGACTTCTGATTATTTCAGGGCTCACAGATACTGAAGCCTGGGGTTTTCTGCAGAGGTTAGGGATGTAGCCCCACCAAGAAGCATTTAGTTTTCGGGGATCCAAAGAAAAACTCATCACTGAGAACTCTGTGTGACAGCGACACTTAGAGCTGATGGATGCCCCACACCAACCCTGTAGACTACCGGTTCCAGCAGGACTCACGAAGCCACTTAGAAACCAGCAAGAGGAAAGTTCTTAAGCTTGTGGCCAAAGTGTGGCCCTAAGGATTGGCCAGCACAGCATCGTGAAGCTTTGACAGATGAGCAGCCAAAGGTCAAACCTGAGCAGTGTGGTCCAGCCCCATCCTCTGGAAGTCAGAGGTGAATTCAGAGGGGCTCTTGGGATAAATGTCTTGGTCCAAACTCACAGCTGGGAGGACAGAAAAGGTGGTGATAAGGGCTGGAGAGATGGCTCAGGGGTTAAGGCTCTGTCTTATAAGCAGAAAGACCTGAGTTCAGATCCCAGATCCTCTGTAAAAACACCAGTCAGAAATGGTGGCCCCCCACACTTTCAGCTCTGGAAAGTGGAGAGTGGGAAATCCCAAAATGAAGCAATCCAGGAAGATTTCCGAAGTCACCCTTGGTCCTCCACAGGGATACACAGTGCCCTCTGACACCCACACACACACCCACACACCCACACTAAATTAAATCATTATTATTTTTTTCTTTTTTTTTTTTCTTCATTCTTATTTACAAACCCTTGTGCCGAGGGCTGACTTTCAATAGATCGCAGTGAGGGAGCTGCTCTGCTACGTACGAAACCCCGACCCAGAAGCAGGTCGTCTACAAATGGTTTAGCGCCAGGTTCCACACGAACGTGCGTTCACGCGACGGTAAATTAAATGATTAATGTAAGATTTAGCAAATTATTCTAATAACATAAAATGAATAAGTAGGAACTGGAAGTATAGCTCAGTGGTAGAGCACCTATGTTGCGTGTGTGATGCTTGGGTTCAAGGCCAGCACCAGAGGGAAATAACAGGCACAACGACTCATTCTTGTGTTCCCAACACTCAGGAGACTAAGGCAACAGAATAACAGAATTTCGGGGGGTTTGAGATCAGTTTGGGCTACAGTGTGGTGAGTTGCAGGCCAGCCTGAGCTACTGTGAGAGACCCTTTCTCAAAAGGGATGTGTTTTCCGGACTGGAGAGGTGGCTCAGGGGTTAAGCCTCTGCCTTGCAGACAGAAGTCCTGAGTTCGGATCCCAGATCCCACGTATAGATGCCGGGCGGAAGCGGGGGCGGCCTGCGCTTCTGGTCCTGGTAGGGCGGAGCCTGTGAATCCCGGGCAGAAGGAGGTGGAGGCGTCCATGGTGGTTCGCGAATTTGTCCGTGGTTCTACACACACACACACACACACACACGCACGCGCACACACACATACATACACCTCACATGTACAATTGAATAAATAATAATAAAAAATTAAAAAAAAAAGGGATGTGTTTTCCTATTTCAGTAATAACTCCAAAGTGAAACTTTAAAATGTTCCATGTGGGGCGGAGAGATGCTCAGTATAGTAATTACTTACGAGCACATGGAACTAGGTTTGATTCCCAAAACCTATGTTTAAAAAAAAAAAAAAAGACAGATGCAATAGCACCCACTTGTAGCTCTAGCACTGAGGGAAGGCTAGATGGGCAGAGTTCTGGGCATCACTGGTCAGCCATACTTGTCCTGCTAAGCAAATTCCAGGCCACTGAGTCAAAAAAAAAAGGGGTGGGGAGAGAAAGGGAAAAAGGAAGGAAGTTAGTCACCTGAAGAATGAATCAAGATTGTCTTCTGATCTCTGAATACATACAGTAACACACACACACACACACACACACACACACACACACACACACACACACACGGGAGGGGGGGTGTAAAAAAGTCAGTGTGATGGAACTTTGTGTAATTTCAGCTCTTGGGAGATGGAGACAAGAGATAGGAGTTCAGTGGTACTTAGTGAGTTGAAAGCTATCCTGGACTACATAAGACCCTGTTTAAGAAAGCTATGGTTGGGCTGGAGCGATGGCTCAGGGATTAAGACTCTGTCTTGCAAGCAGAAAGTCCTGAGTTCTGAAAACGCCACATGAAACGTTTCCCACATGAAAACGCCAGAAAGAAACAGCAGTGACCTGCACTTCCGGCCCTGGTGGGCCGAGCTTGGGAAGTCCCAGAGTGAAGCAAGAAGGAGGTAGAAGCAATTCAGGATGATTCCCAAAGTCACCCTTGGTCTTTCACAGGTATTTTAAGTTTAAAAAAAAAGAAAGCTGTGGCCATAATTCAGTGGTAGAGTACTTGTATAGTATGTTCATAGTCCTGGGTTCAGTTCCTAAAACCCCAGAAAATATGGAAGAAAAAAACTAGGTACATTTAGAATAACAAAGGAAAAATAATTATCAAATACCTAGGGATAAATCCTACAAAGATATGCAGCACATTGGGGGTGTATCTTAGTTGGCAGAGTGCTTGCCTAGCATGTACGTGGAGGATGAGGCAGGAGGATTACTGTAAGTTCAATGCTAGCCTGAGCTACTAGCTCTGGCCTGCATAGGAAACTCTCACAAAAAAGGGGGGGTTGGTGGTCAGGGGACAGACAGTTTGTTTAAGATGGAGGGTGTAGGGCAGTAGTGCCTACCTAGCCTGGGTTTGACCACCAGCACCACAAAGAGAAAAACCCTGTTCAAGTCTGACTCTGTCACTTTGTAGGTGTGACATATTCTCTAGTGGTCTCTATTTTGACAGCAGAAAGATGGTGCCCTTTCTGCCTGCCTCCAAGAGGAGGGTGGGAAAATGCTTTGGTTGGCGGGATCTCGAGAGGTGGACGAAGCAGCCTCGCTCATCCATGTCAGAATCACCAACCTCCTCCCTCCCCTCCCCCAACCCCACAGCCTTCCTTGGAGTTGCCGGGGCTACAGGGGGACAGCTCCTTGCAAGTGGAGATCTCTGACGCGGTGAGTGAGCGAGACAAGGTGAAATTCACTGTGCAAACCAAGGTAAGACAGCCTGGGCAGAAAGACGGCTTCTCATAAAGGCTCAGCCTGGGAAGGGAGGCAGTGCCAACAGCTGCTTTAGACCCCGCTCCTCCCACATAGCATTTGCGCTTGGCCTGTTCATGAGAAAGGACCCTGGGCTGTGATTGTCTTGGCTTGAGGCCTCAGGGCTTAACCATCCCTGTCCACCTCTTGAGTGAGATTACAGGCTTCGGTCAGGCTGGGTCTGGGGTGCATCTGAGGGGATGCTCAGAAGGTTTGGTGAGGGCAGGGTTTGGGGAGCAGATCCCTGACCCTGCATCTCTGCCTTCCAGAGCTGTCTCCCTCACTTTGCCCAGCCGGAGTGTTGGGTGGTACGGCAGCACGAGGATTTCATCTGGCTCCATGACGCCTACGTGGAAAATGAGGAGTACGCCGGCCTCATCGTGAGGAGGGGAGAGGCGGGGCTGCGAGGGGCAGGACGGGAGCCTGGGGGAGGGCACAGGCTGGCATGGACTGCTTGGCAACCCATCCCTCCTCTGAGCAGATTCCCCCAGCCCCTCCCAGGCCAGACTTCGAGGCTTCGAGGGAAAAGCTGCAACGTCTGGGTGAGGGAGACAGCTCCATCACCCGGGAAGAATTTGCCAAGATGAAGCAGGAGCTAGAAGCGTGAGTGCCTCAGCCACCATACCCCCCCAACTGCCAGGTGCTCTAGAATCCCTCCCCCAGCTGTGTCTGATAGGCAGGGACTTCGACCCCTCACCCCAGGGCCACTGAAGGGGGAGAGCAGTCAGCATGCCGAGCCTGGCAAGGAACCCTAAGCTGTCCATATTCCTGTAGGGAGTACCTGGCCATCTTTAAGAAGACGGTGGCTATGCATGAAGTCTTCCTCCAGCGCCTGGCAGCCCACCCCACCCTGCGTCAAGACCACAACTTCTTTGTCTTTTTGGAGTACAGCCAGGATGTGAGCTGGGCGAGAGTGCCAGGGTCGCCCTGGGGGAGGGGCACCCTGAAGCCAGAGGTGGGGCATCCAGCCTGAGAAGTGCTCTCAGCGTACCCGCCCATCTGGCCAACTCCCTGCGTGGCACCAAGCTGGGGTGCGAGCCGATGCGAGCACTGCACCCCAGCATCTCACCCTTCCTTGTGTGCTCAGCTGAGTGTCCGGGGGAAGAATAGGAAGGAGCTCCTGGGGGGATTTCTGAGGAATATTGTGAGGTCTGCAGATGAAGTCCTCATCACCAGCATGTCGGGGCTCAAGGTGACCTCCTCGGGCCCCTCTGGATTTAAGTCCCATGAAAGGCTCGAGTGCAAAGCGGACGGCGGGAGGGAAGCCACGGGTGGGGCCTGGCCCAGGTTGCAATGAGCTCGTGCCGCAGGGGGCGCCTGTGCGTCTGTGCTCCTGGTGACTAGGTAAGAGGGTCTGTCCTGCTCCCTCAGGAGGTGGATGATTTCTTCGAGCACGAGAGGACCTTCCTACTGGAGTATCACACCCGCATCCGAGACACATGCCTAAGGGCAGACCGCGTCCTGCACTCCCATAAGTGTACGAGGTTGAGGGTACCTACACTTCCCTGTCCTTCTCCCAGGGGGCCTGTGGATGGGGCATGATGTGCTGACGTAGAGGCCCTGATAGCCATTGTTGTCTACAGGTCTGGCTGACGACTATATCCCCATCTCTGCTGCACTTAACAGTTTAGGAACCCAGGAGGTCAATGAGCTAAAGATGTGAGGACCCCTTGCCTGCCTTGTCCTCTCTATGCCTGCAATACTATATGTACCCACTAGGGGTCACTCCATAGAAATCCCCTGCCTGCTCCACTCCTGCGGGAGGGTGGGTACGAAAAGGAAGAGAGCTGGGAAAAATTGAGAACAGGAATCTGTCCCTGGACCCCTGTTTTTCATCTCCTAGGAGTTTCCTCAAGTTGGCAGAACTCTTTGAACGACTGAGGGTGAGTACTGCCTTCCGTGGATCCTCAGCAGAGAACTTTGTCATACCTGAGCCTAGTGGTGCTCTGGGCTCCTGCTCCAGATTGGTTTACTAAAGATGGAGTAGACACCAGGGTGCAGTTGTGTGTGTGTGTACGTACACGTGTGCATGTGGCAGGTAAGGGGTGGGAAGTGGGCTTAGCAAGGCACAAAGGGTGTCACATGCCTCAAGCCAACATCCTGCTAGAGGCAAACTCCCAAGTTATTTTCCAAAAAAGCCACTAATATGAATACACTCATCTTTCTGAGATGTGCTCCAAGATCCATAGGGGCTGTATCCCTTCTAGCATCTATCCAAGACACAGAAGTCCAAACTCTTAACCTAGCCTCTGAGCTTCCTGTGATCTGGCCACTGTTGCCCTTCTCGGCTTAGTCCCCTCTGGATACGTTATTGGACACACACAGCCGTGCACACCTGCAAGGTATTTGCCTTTGTCGGGCTAAATACTGCTCAACTCCTAAAGCTTAATTTAGAAGCCACTTCCTTTTTGAAGCTTTCCTTGGCCTACCCCTGAGATTCAGAAAGCGACTTAACAGCGGTTACTATGCAATTCTTGGCTGGAGATGTAGCGGTCCTTCAGCCCCTCAGTCGCCTGCCTCGCTAGCTACCATTTTAGCCCTCACCTTCCTGATGCAGAAGCTGGAGGGCCGGGTGGCCTCGGACGAGGACCTAAAGCTACTGGACATGCTGAGATACTACATGCGAGACTCCCAGGCAGCCAAGGTGAGGGCGGGCCCTGGGGTGCCCTCGTAGGGAGAAGCCCGCATGGGGGAGATGAGCAGCAAAGTCCAGAGAGTGGTCTGCAGCAGCATCAAACTGTGCTGTGGTCCTAGGACCTGCTGTACCGGCGGCTTCGGGCACTGGCTAACTACGAGAATGCTAACAAGGCGCTAGACAAGGCCCGTGCGAGGAATAGGCAGGTTCGACAAGCTGAGAGCCACCAGCAACTCTGCTGCCAGCGCTTTGAGTGTCTATCTGACTCTGCCAAGCAAGGTAAGCCTGAGTCTGGCAGCTCCCCACAGTGAGGATGCCCACCTTTATTCCTCTTTTGCTCTTTTCTTCTAGAGCTCATGGACTTCAAGTCCCGCAGGGTTTCCTCCTTCCGGAAGAATCTCATCGAGTTGGCAGAACTGGAGCTCAACCATGCCAAAGTGAGTATTCGTGGTGCCCTTGTGTAGCCTCTGCCCACTCCTTCCAGGTGGTAGGGGTGGTGTTGAACATGGGGGGGGGCATTTGCCCTCTGGGGCCAGTGTTTTTTCTGTTTTCATTACTATCAGTCCAGGGTGGTGGGCATGAAGGTGCAGTGTAGTTCCAGACCTCCAGGGGCAGGAGACTGACTGTGAAGACCCCTTTTCTGCAGGCCAGCACCTTGCTTCTCCGAAACACCCTGGTTGCCCTAAAAGGACAGCTTTAGGGCCACCGATCCTGCCCTGGATGTCCTCCTTTCCCATCACGTTGCACCCAGTGGCCACTATCTCATGCCCAGGCCCAAAGGATCTACCTGGCCCTGAGGGGGCAGTGTGGGCACCCCCCCTCACAGATAAGCCAAGAGTCTGACCACAGCAGGCTGAAAGCCAACCTCTGACCTACCCCGACCCCTTGCCTCTGAAGAATAGCTCATTGGCTCCCTAACTCCATCCTCAAATAAAGAGCCTGGTCTGTAGCAAGGGGACCTGCTAATCTTTACTTTTCATAGTTCAAGAGCCCATCGGACAAACCAGCCTGACGGGCATCGGACACTGGGGGTGAAGAGAGGGGCCACCCAGCTCTTCTCAGCCCTTCCTCTAATGGCTGCTGCAAGCTCTCTAATGGAAAGCACACATCCCATAGTGGCTGGCACCACCTCTTAACATGGACACCTCCATTTCTGCTTCCTGAAAAAGAAAATGGAAGCCCTCTGGCCTTGCTCAGAGTTGGGGAAAGAGTATCACAATTTACCTACCTACGGGAAGAGTTCCTATTTGTGACAGCACCAGCTAAGGGACCCACAGAAATGCTGGCAACACCCCAGACCATGCCCTACTGTTCTTGGTTACACAGGGGGGTGGGGCACTCACCTGAGTCTGAAGTCCTGGTTTCCACCTGGCTAGCCCCACCTTGAATGGACTCCAGCCACAAGTACATAAGGCCAAAGGCTGCACTCGGCCTCTTAAAACACTGATGAGTGGGCCCCGCACGATGTGAGTCAACCATTCAGGGCAGAGAATAATCCAAACCTTTTAAAGCCACCTTGGGGTGACCTGTATTCACTCAGTGTACATGTTGAAGACTGAGCAGGGTCTTAGCAGACCTTACTGCTCACTCATGGGGAGTGACCCCACCCTGGACCCAACCACTCTAATCAATGTCTTATTAGGTACAGACCAACTTGATAAGCTCAGCTGGTCAGTGGGTGCGGGTGGCGGATGCCACAGAGGAAAAGATATCACTTTTCATTTCTTCTCACCAAAGTAGCCTCCAAATCCTAACCCTAAAAAAACACTTTATTAATTAGCCTTTTTATTATTGACTTTTTTTTTAATGGAAGGTCCCTTAGTGGTCCTGCTTCCATAAATGGCCAAGACCAAGGGGAGAGGGCGAGGAAACAGCTGGCGCAGGGAGGGGCAATTTCCACAACATTCCATTTACACACAGAACTAAACAGACAAGCACAGAGTCACTATTGCGGTTAGAAGTTGGCAGCATGGGACCGGGTAGGGACAGGTGGATAGGATGTCGTTAAAAAAAATACAGCCCCCCTCCAAAAAAACTGGGTGTCTGCGAGGAACTTGGTCTGCTTCAACCCAAGAGGAATCAGAAGATCAAAAAGCGGTTTGGGAAGGCCAGAACCGTCAGGGATGGAGAGAGGAGGAAGGTCCAGGGGTGATGGGGACTGTTTGGCAATTGGGTGAAGGGATTACCCTCCCCCTGCTGGGATCCCCCCAGCCCCTCCGGTCTGGCAGGAAGGGGGCAGCCTGCAACCCCCAAGGGCAGGTCTGGGGCTGCTAGATGCTCCAGGCAGGGGGCTGGAGGTCGCTCACAAAGGCTTGCCCTCCAGGGAGATGACGGCACTGCCGCCCAGCTTCTCTGCCAGGGTGCAGCGGTCCTTGACCTCCTCGTAGCAGTTTGCTTGTAATTCGTGCTTGATCCCTGTGTGTGTGGGGGAGAAAGGACAGGTTGGTAAACAGCGGCAGGTATTCCTGTGGCCGAGCAGCAGTCCAAGAGCATATGGAAGCAGGGATGAGGCAGGCAGGAAAGATAGGTACCCTCTGCCACTGGCATTCACACCCCACTGGTTCTTACCTGTAAGTTTCTTCTTGATGGCATCCTTGGAGCTGGCATAGATCATTTTGCTCTTAAGGGGTGCGCTCTCAGGGGCCCTGGGGACAAAGAGACCGAGGCTGTAACTTGCCCTTAGGCAATAGACTCGAGGAAACCCTTGGGATGGCTCTAGCACAGGGATTTTTCCCCAAGTTCCTCACTGGTTTTGTCAAACCCCACCAATACTTCCAGGACAAGCTCCCCTCCTGACATAGGGAAGAGGAGCCGGGCAGAAGTGCCTGAACAAGCAGCTCACCAGAAGATGAAAACCAGGTCCTCCTTCTTGCTCTCCTTGGTCTCGTAAGTTGCATCATAGAGGGCATAGCGGCAGTCCTTGTCCGGCAGCATCTTGACAAAGGTGGTATAGGGGTCATCCACAGTCTGGCCGACATCACCTACCAGGATCTCCTTGCCCTCCTCCAGGATGATGTTCTTCTTGTCCTCGCTCAGGCAGAAGAGCACTGCCTTCTTGCGCTTCTTCACTTCCTCTGGCGTCGATGACTTGCGCACCTTCATGTCATTGAACACTTTAATGACACCATCAGAAACAGCCACGCCGGAGGCCTGAGGGACAAGTCAAATAGACCCCATAAGGGAAAAATCTGGAGAACTCTCTCCCAGAGTCTCTCCAGTCTCATGAGCTATCAGTTCCACAGGCCTGGTAATTCCCTTGACAAGACAGGCACCATTTTTCCCATCCAAGACATTGTCAAAGAACTAAACAGAATACAAGCCCTTCCAGATGAGGCCTCCTATTACCTAGTTCGGCATCCCCAGCATCTGATTTTACAGGTTAGGAACAAGATTATGAAAAGGAACACCTCTGCCGAGTTACGAGCCCCAAGCCAGAGTAGAATCTGCAGTCAACCAATCTGGTTCTTACAAGCTCTCAGCCGCTAGATGAGAAACGTGGGTACACAACACAGTCCAAGCACGTGAACCCTCTTCAGGAAAGAGGGAGACCAAAACTCTGCGATGCAGCCACGGCTGCCCACAGTTCACAAAGTCCACCAGAACCTTAGTTATTACTCAAATAACTCCTCCTTGCTGGGATCCTTCTACAACCCCCCAATTAAAGGCTTGCCAGACAAGTCCTATCTTCCTGAGTGGTGTCCAGTTCTAGAATTCGCTGACAGCAACTAACAGGTCAAACTACAATGCCCACAATCCTCAAAACCACTTTAAACTTCTACTCTCTGTGACCCGGGGTGACGCCCCAGCCAGGAGAAATCTGCTCCCCCCACCCCCATGGAACTGCAGAGGAAGCTGGCCACGTGATTCACCCGCTTCCGGAGTGGGCGGGGAAAGAGATGGGCTAGGCTCAGCCCCTCCCCAAGAGACACCCGTACCCTAGAGGCGGTGGCACATCCCACTGCCTCTGCGTCCAGAAGTCGCCTTGAAGGACAGGCTTTCAGCTTCGGGCGATAACCTGGCCGGTCACAGCAACCATCATTTTCCAGGCCTTCAGGCTGAACATAAGAGCTGGGTGGTTTCCGGGCGGTACCCGCCTGGGTCACTTCCCTAAACGCGGCTCCACCCTTAAGGCCCCATCCGGCAAAACCAAAGGCCTAGTCTGTGCAGAGCTGAGCCCCGAGTGGCAGGGCCCGAGCGTGTGCGCACGCGCTGCCCAGAGCCGTTCCAGCTCTAGCCCGAGAGGACCCAGATCGCTGCGTGTGAACGCTCGTTTCGTAGTCGGGCTCTAGCCCGTGCGGAGTCTGCTCCAATACCGTGCACTGCAAGCTCCTGGTTGCAGACACCAGCGCCCCAGCCAGGTCCCCGGTGTCCGGGCCATCCTTCCTTAGCGCGCCGCCCCCGCCCCTCCCCGGCATCCCTGCCACCTGCTCTCGAGACGAACCCATCCGCCGAGGGAGGATGATGCGGAGAAAGGAACAGCCCTTGGGTGGGGCGCGCGCCGAGATCCCTCGCGCGCTTTCCCTCCACCGCCCCCGGGCAGGGTTTGGATGCCGCGTGCTCCAGTCCAGCGCGCGCCATCGAGAAACGACGCTCGAGGTCGGGTGCTCCGCGCGGGGCGCGCACTCTCGCGCCCGGGCCCCTCCCCCACGGCCGAGGTCCGCGCGGGCGCAGCAGAGGGATGGGGGAGGGGAACGGAGCCCAGGGGGCGCGCGAGCCACGGCCGAGCCGGCCCTTCCCAGCGCCCACGGGCGCGCACGCGCGGCCCGCTCGTCTAGGCGAGACCCTCAATCCCGCTCGGGGCGCTGGGGGGGAGGGGACGCCGATAGTGCTCCCCTATGGCCCCCGGGCGAGCAGAGACATCACCCCGAAGCCGCCTCCCTCAGGCGCAGCGGCCTGCCGCTCACCATGTTTCCGGAAGCGAAGGAAGGAGAAGGAGAGCCACAGAAGAACTGAGCGGCCGCAGCTGATGCCGGGATCCGACTGAACGCGGCCTCTCCCGGCCCCTTCCGTTTAGTAGGAGCCGCACAATGAGGGGCGGGGCGGGCTTCCTGTGCTTCTCGCGTGGGCCGACGGGAAATGGAGTCCAAGGGTCTTGCACTGTAGTCGAGCTCGCTAACTGTTCTGTAGTCAGCCTATCGGTTCCGCAGTGTCTGCGGAGGAAATGTAGGTGGACGCTACCGAGGGGCGGGGCTATGGCGCGGAGCTTGAGCTCATTGGTGCAGCTTACTGGGGAAACGCTCGAAACTGAGCGATATATGCCCGGTGCTCAGTAAAATGATCCGAAAACGATCCTTACCGAGCGGTTCTTTATTCCAAAGCAAAAAGGTTTTCCTAAAGGGCCAGCTGGATCCGTGGTCAGAATTCTTGAAGATTAAGGTTTATGCTTTTCTGAATCAAAGTAACTATTCATTGGCTTGGACTCCGGTTCCAAAACAAGGAGAATCGCAGGTATAAAATCGTCTTCAGGTCAATAAACATTCGTTGGGTACCTTCCGTTTGTACACTCTTGTCTCCTAAGAAAACATCATATACAATTTTAATAATAATGTAGGAAAAGGGTGTAAGAAAAACCTACAATACATCTCCAAAGCTTTGATTTTCTTTAAAGATGTTTGGCAAATTCACGGGCATTAAAGGGAGAAGAGTGAGGATTTGTGCACTGAAGACTTTTGTGCCTCTACCGAGCAATGAAAAGAATATTTGAACCTAGTCCTTGATACAAAAACGGAGCCTGAGCCTAGAATAAACTGGGATATAATAAACTCCAGGAAGAGATTTTGCCGGCCTAGAATATTGACTATGGCCTCACGCTGCAGGAAAAGAAGGAAGATCGAAGCTGCCGAGAGCTAAGCAGTGGTGTGCTTTGTACTCCCTCACCTTCACTACTTTAAACTCTGCCATTTAGAAAGGATTATAGAATAAAATTTTTTAAAAAAGGAGGGTCGCAAACGAATCGAAGGCAAAAGACACTGGGGGACTTGAATCCCATGGACAGAATAAAGGGTGTGAACGACAAGAAACTCTCAGGAGTGGGGCAACTCGCAGAGCATGCTGGGGGTTGTAGTCGAGGACCTCCCCCTGAACTGCCCACCAGCTGAGCTCCAGGTGGAGGACACAATTTGACACCGCCCCCCACCCCGCATCTCTCCAAGTGCCCCTGCCTAAAGAGGAGGCTAACGCCACCTTTTTGGAGCCCCGCAGTTTCCCAGAGCAACAAGGGGGGGAAGGGGCTGCGTAGTTACCCTGGAGACGCGCTCTTTCCGCCCCCGGCCGCGGGATGCCCTAGATGTCCTTATTAGGACATGAGCCTCCAGGGGGCGTGGCCAGCCGGTCCGCTGGCTTCGGGCTCCTTATAAGGCTGCACACGGGAGGAGGAGGGAGCGAGGAGCCTGATTGAGACGAGGGTCTGTAATCTAGGCGGAGTCTGCCCCCGCCCCGCTTCCAGGTTGAGAGATCTGCGCCTCTGGACTTCCGGCATGACAGCTGGAGGCCGGGGACTGTTTCTACCCCCAAGAGATACGTGTGTCCTTTGGTTCTATAAGTGTCTTTCAACTTGTGACCCTCCTGCATGGTTTCCACCTTCAGCGTCCTCTGGGTCCTCCACTTTCAATGAGGCACAAAAATAAAATGGTCTCATTTACGAGTCTACCAGCCTGTAACTAGGGGTGCAACCATGTGCCCACGCCCTCGCCGCCTGCTAGGAAGCTTAGCACCTTCCACTTAGCTCTAATTGTTCTTCCCCCCCTCACACACACACACCATCTACATAGAATGAGTGGACATCCCTGCCCCCCTTCCCCCCTGTAAGCTTCAACTTAGGCTTACCATTCGATATCCTTCGGCTACTCCTATCTTACCTTTCTTATCACCTTCGCCCTTTCATGGACGTCCCTCCCACAAATACTCTTGCACTGTGTTCCTTTTTCTCCACTTTTCTTCGGCCCAGTCTCTCTGCAATCGTTGACTCTGAAACTGACAACCTTAACAAGCAAGCCAAGTTCAAGTTCCCAATCCCAGGCTGCCCTCCCAGTCGTTGGGGGGCGCTGTGTGTTTTATCCCCAGCACAAACATGAACCCCCGCACACACCGTTCTGGAATCTTGGGGAGAGAGGAAGGGGCGGGCCTAAACTCTATGGCATGGGTGGGTGGTATCAGAGAGGGTGGTGTCGGCGGGCGGGGCGACTGGGCCTTAAAGAGGGTACTGACCGAGCTTCGCACCCACCTCCCGGGTAGTTTAGGGGCGGGGAGGACCTTCTAGTTAAGTGCCCCGCAGGTGGCCACGTGGTTGCAGTGGTTGAAGCGGCCCCGCCCCGCCAGGTGTTCTAATTCCCACACCAGAACAGTTGTGGTCGGAGTCTCGGACCCGAGGCATCGGCAACCCCCATCCTGGGGCTCATGGCAGCGCCGGTTCGCCTGGGCCGGAAACGTCCGGTGCCGGTTTGCCCCAACCCACTCTTCGTTCGCTGGCTGACCGAGTGGCGGGACGAGGCAGCCAGCAGGGGGCGGCACACGCGCTTCGTGTTCCAGAAGGTGAGCGCACCCAGCTGCATCCCCTGGGGCACTTTCCCGGAGCTCCAGCTGAGTTCTTTCCTCCTCTGCGCCTGCCAGGCACTATGCTCCCTCCAGCGGTACCCGCTGCCCCTGCGCAGCGGGAAGGAAGCTAAGATCCTCCAACATTTCGGAGACAGGCTCTGTCGAATGCTGGACGAGCGGCTGCAGCAGCACCAAGCATCGGGTGGTGAGCACCTCTGGCAGCAGCGGGTGACCCTTTGGATTTACCAGATGCAGGCTCCGCGCCCACCTTGGCTACCGTGGCCTCAAACTCCCCACGCCTTGGGGTACTACCTGTTTGATCCAAGTCTAGTGGTTGGCGGTCTGTGAGCCTAATAGTTCTCAAAACTGTGACGGAGCTGGGCTAGAATACCAGCTTTTGGAAGGTAGAGGCAGGATGAGAACTTCAAGGTTATCCTCCACCACACAGTGAGTTCTAGGCCAACAGGGAGGACAAAAACAAAACATGACAAGACTTCCTCCCAGTCCCTCTTGGCTTCCAGATTCTCTGAGGTGCTGTGTTGATTTTCTTATGCAGGCACAGGTGACAGTGCCCCCAGCCCATCTACTAGAGGCAAGAATGGAGTCCAGAAAAGACCACCGACCGAAGCCCAGGATTCCTCCATTCCAGTAAGGAGCGGGCAAGGGAGGTGGAAAACTAAGTGGGAACATCGAGACGTCTTTGTTCCAAGGGTTCAATTCAACTCCAGGGCTCCCAGCAAATCTCACCCTCTCTGAGATTTAGTCTTAATTCATAATTCATTCCGGAATGAAGCTACTTAAAGGGGCCCAGCCCAGAAAGTTACTGTTACTGTGTTTCTGTTTGGCAGTGGCAGGCACACAGGGGTCTGGGCCTAACACATACCCTCAACCTCTTCTCCCTGCTGCATAACAGCCCAGGGTTACATCTCAGATTTGCAGGTGTCTCTCCAGGGTTATGTAGCTCACTGAATCCTCAGCCCTTCATAAGACTCAGCTGACACTAACATTGGAACTCAGAGACTCTCTTGTCCCTTTTAGGGTCCCAGTCAGCCCCAAGCAGAAGGCCCTGGTGCCTACTGGCCGGCTCGGAACTCGGGAGCCCGAGTGGTCTTGTTGGAGCTGTACCAACAGCACCTAGTGAGTACACCAGAAGAAACTGGCTCATCAGGGTGATGCCACGGGGCAGGAGGCTCCCATTCGGTCAGGAGCCCTGGACCTGAACCTGCCCCATCATTTCTACCATTGTTTTTAGAATCCTGGTGGCCAGAGCTTCCTAACTAAGGAGGAGCTGCTGCAGAGGTGTGCCCAGAAGGTCCCCAGGGTGAGCACTCAGGAGTGGACAGGTGGACCCCACTCTAGAGCCTATGGCAGGGAGCCATGGGATGAGGCCAAATGCGTATGTGGGGCCTCCAGGAGCTTCGACTTGTTGCACTAAAAGCTCTCTGACAATCTCCTCCCCTCTCTGTAGGTCCCTGAGAACGGGAGACCCTGGCCTGCTCTCCGTGGCCTTCTCCACAGGAACCTAGTCCTGAGAACACACCGGCCATCCAGGTGTGGGCCAGCTGCACGAAGCAGGGGTGGGGGAACATGGCAGGACTCAGGACAGTCTTGGGGCTGGGGAGCTCTCAGACCTGGTTGTTGAGGTTGAAAAAGTCAGCCTTCCCCAGGGAGCTTACTGCATTGGAAAACTAGGAGAGTGAGCGGCTAAGGGGAGGGAGGGAAGGAGTGAGCCAGTTATTAAAGGGACAGCAAGCCTGGCTGAGCAAACGTGGAATGTCTTAAATTCAGCTGGTTAGACATGCAGGAAGCCGGGAAGATTTGAGTCAGTAGATAAGGTACTTTCCCTCCAAATACTAAGACCAGAGTTTGGATTCTCAGAACCCACAATGGCAGGCGTGGCAGTTGCCTGTTATGACAGCACTCGAGGTAAAGACAGGGAATCCTCAGAGCAAGCTAGCTAGTTAGACTAGCAGATTGGCGAGCTCTACCTTCATAATAAAAGCAGAGAACAATTAAAGAAAGACACCCAGTATCGACTTCAGACCTCCACATACATACACATGTGCATATGTGCATGTATAGCTACATACATTTGAACACTACACATAGACACATGCAAGACATCAAGGGAGAAAGGAATGGCATGAGTAAAGATGGAAGAGAAGTTGGAGACACATCACAGAACGGAGAACTGATACTAGAGATGTCCCGAGGAAGCTGATGTGAGGAACAATGAGCCTGGAGGGAAGCCCTTGGGCAGGAGTCGAGAAGGGCAAGGCCTGGCTGAGCTGGGGGCAGCCGAGGCCCTGCCAAGTGTGCAGAACAAGGGGCAGCTGTTTGTCGCCTCTACCTCCCAGGTACTCGCTGACCCCAGAGGGCCTGGCGCTAGCCCGGAAGCTGGCCGAGTCAGAAGGTCTGAACACTCTGAATGTTGGCATCAGGCCTGAGGAGCCCAGTGCAAAGGAGTCGGCAGTGCCAGCAGCCGCCCCTGCTGAGCTGTGAGGAGGGAGGGGAGACATGGGGGCAGGAGGGGAGAAGGAGGCAGGAGGGGAGAAAGGGGGGCAGGAGAGGTTCCAGAGACAAAGCCAACGCCACACCCCTATCTTTTGACCTACAGCTGAGCTGCAGTGGCCCCTTCTATAGCTTGTAATGGGGAGGTCGATGTCTTGGCATTGAGGGTTCAGGCCTCACACACAGCCCCTCTCTCTCAGTGGTACCAGTGAGGAGGGCGCCCAGCAGCTGCCCCTGGAGCTGAGGCCCGGAGAGTACAGGGTACTGTTGTGTGTGGACATCTGCGAAACTCAGGGGTACGTGAGGTGGGGAAGCCGTGACACTGAGCAGAGCTGTAAGAAGGCGGGGGATAGCCTGTGCTGACCTTGGCCTCCTTTTCTGCAACACCAGAGCGGGACATAGGCCAGAACTGCTCCGAGAGCTACAGCGGCTACGCGTGTCCCACATTGTGCGCAAGCTGCATGTTGGTGACTTTGTGTGGGTGGCACAAGAGATTAGACCTAGAGACCCAGGTAAAGGGGTCGCAGGTGGTCGAGCGTCATCAGAGGCTGGGAGGTGGGTGTTGGGAGACACCGTCAACAAGGTTCTTCCTGACTTCCTGACAGAGAGACCCAAGGAGTTAGTCCTGGACCACATCGTCGAGCGCAAGCGGCTGGACGACCTGTGCAGCAGCATCATCGATGGCCGCTTCCGGGAGCAGAAGGTGCCCAGCTGGCCGCCCCACTCCTGCTTCGGGGTGGTGCTGGGTGACCACCAAGGCAATGCCCCAGTGGCTCTGGCCATACCCCCTCACAGGCAGCCTGGGGGCACCCCTCCTAAGCCCTGCAGGTGCCCAGGAGAAACATACAGTATCGAGCTGAGGAGCATGTTTATCCAAGTACTGTGCCTCGGTGCTAGCAATGGGCTGACCCCAGGGCCAAGGAGTTTTGGAGGGTGTGCAGTGTCCAGAGATGGCGAAAGCCTTCCCAGCACCACCACAAAGGGACAGGGATGGGGGAGGGGAGTCCTGTGAGGATGAGAAGACCATGTGTGGGGCCAGAGCCACCTTGAAGCTTTGGATGTGTCAAGATGGCACCTGGGCCTTACCTTCCCTGACTATCTTCCAGTTCCGCCTAAAGCGCTGTGGTCTGGGGCGGCGGGTGTACCTGGTAGAAGAACATGGTTCGGTCCACAACCTCAGTCTTCCGGAGAGCACACTGCTGCAGGCCATCACAAACACCCAGGTGAGCAGGGCGGGGAGTGGCGGGGGTGGGAGTGTGGCCCAGCCACCAGGGGCAGTGGCCCGAGCTCAGCCAGGAGCCACGTCCTTTCTGTGTCCGCTTTGCCTGTGTCCGCTTCGCCAGGTTATCGACGGCTTCTTTGTGAAGCGCACCATGGACATTAAGGAGTCAGCTGCCTACCTGGCCCTCCTGACACGGGGCCTAGAGAGACTCTACCAGGTAACACTGGTTCTTATCTGGGTACAAGCTTCCCTTGGAGTAGCCAAAGCCTAACACGGGGGAGGGCCTGGCTAGAGGCGACCCTTAGAGACCAGCCTTCTCTTCCCTCAGGGCCACACCCTGCGTAGCCGCCCCTGGCAAAGCCCAGGGGATCCTGAGCCACAGGGAAACCCTCTCTGCTCGCTCCTCACCTTCAGTGACTTCAACACGGGAGCCATCAAGAACAAGGTACCGCCCCTGCCCAGCCTGTCCTTGGGTGGCCTGGTCCCAGATCACCCCTGACACCGATCGCTCCAACCTCAGGCACAGTCTGTACGAGAAGTGTTTGCCCGGCAGCTGATGCAGGTGCGTGGCCTGAGTGGAGAAAAGGCAGCAGCCCTCGTGGATCAATACAGCACCCCTGCCAGGTACACTCCTAGAGGGGCCTTGGAGGTCCTCAGCCCTTGTCCTTCACACATAGAGTTCAGTTCAACCAGTGGTCTTGGGGAGTGGAGCTACAAGAAGCTGGTGGAGGTCCACAAGATAGTGGCAGGAACTGGACAATCTCTCAAGCATGGGGGGGGACAGGAGGATGGAGGCATTTTTATCTGGTGCCGCAGAGAAGACTTCCTGGAGGAGGGGGCTGGGCCATGAGGGGGGCACTTTGGGAGCCTGTGTTAGTTTTGTCCTAGTACCCACTGGGAAGGGCGGCGGGGCCTCTAATGCCACACTCAGGAAAAGTTCAGTGAGCTTCAGGCTGACCAGACAGCCAGCTACTGTACACCCCACCCTCAGTCTCCTGGCTGCCTACGATGCCTGTGCCACCCCTAAGGAGCAGGAGCTGCTGCTGAGCACCATCAAGTGTGGGCGTCTGCAGAGGTGAGAGGAGACACAGCCTTGGGGGTGGGGGGGAGCAGTGCCTCAGCAACCAAGCCAACCTTTCCCTTGCCTCCATCTTCTGCAGGAACCTGGGACCTGCCTTGAGCAGGACTTTGTCCCAGCTCTACTGCAGCTACAGCCCCCTGACCTAAGATGGAGCCCTGATCCATTCCACCCAGGCTGGCTCACCTTTTCACTGCGATCCTTCGGGCTTTGACAAACGCCTGTGTTCTCAGCCTTCAGTGTTAAGGAGGTGCCAGGGCCCCCGTGAATATGCAAACTAGACCTAGTCACCTAGCGCTTTGCTTTGTAGAGCTGGATCAGGACCACGGGCTGTGTGCAGGCTGGGCGAGCCTCACTACAGAGCTGTGGTCCACAGCCCCACACAGCGGTGCACATCCCCCTAGCGCCCCTTAGGGAACCAGATTGACCTAGAATTTATTATGTGGTCCAGGCTGGCTGAATCTTCTTAATCCTCCAGGGTCCATCTCCTGAGTGCTAGGACTATAGATATGCACCACCATGCCTGGCCCTTGTGTAACGTAAACTCCTGGTTGTATGTGGTGGTGCACACCTACTGTAAGGAGGAGGCTATGGGAGGAGAATCACTAGATAGAGGCCAGATCCTGTAAAAAAGCAAATTAAAAACCATGCGCCCTAAGAGCTAGACTGGGCATCAAGGGGACACTGTAGCTTTGCATCTACTTTATGTAACTAGATGATCCCTGGTCAAATAAAAACTCCTTTGAAAGAAGATTCTAGAACTTGGAATAGAAAAGCTTGAAATGCCCCTTGCAGTCCAGTTGCCCCATTTTGGAGATTGGGAAACAGCTAGTGGGGGCGAGTCTAGATGTCCAGTTGGAGTAGAGTTGGGAACCCCAAGCCTTCTGGCACGGTCCTAAGCTGGTTTCTCAAGCCCCTGGCAAAGAAGTCAGGCTCAACTTGTCTTGCTTGGGGTGATTCTGAGGCTCTGGGACACACGGGCTCTGGCAGGTGTCAAGGAGGTGCCCGTTGTTCTTCAGCCCCTTCCGAAGCCTGAATTCCTCACCTACCTCAGCCACCAGGATTCCTTTCGCCCTTTATTGTCCTTCACAACATTGTCCCTTTTAGCAGAACAGTCATCCCTGAGCCCAGCTCCTCGGGCTCCAGGAGGCTGTGGGGAAGGGAGGAAAGTCAGTCTGTCCTTCCTTGAGGGTCTCTCAGAAGGTGTAGGCCCCCACAAAGACGGTGAGTCTCAGTACGGAGCTGGCCCGGTAGCTCATGAGGGAGTTCATGGTGACCATCTCCAGGTCCAGCACATACTCTCGTGGTCCTGTCACTGGCCGGGCAAGGACCAGCATAGCGCTGACGTTGTTGATTTGCTGTGGGGTACAGTGGATGACAGACATGGAGACGTTGGCCTGTGAGCCAGGACATGCCCCAGCATCACCTCTCTGCCAGGTGGCCGTGAGGTAAGGAGGCACCCTGGGCAGACTGGCTCAGGCGCTTGCCCAGTTCTGACCCGCAGACATCCTCTCTGTACCCCACACGTTCACATTCTGCCTGATTCTACGCTGGCTCACTTCGTGCCCTAGTCACCTGATTCTTTTTTCCAATCAAGTCTGATGATTCAAGATCAGGTGTGACATGGACTGAAATCAGGGCCTTGGTGACTAAGAGCAGGCTGACTTCTGCTGCCCTCCCCCTGACACACACACACTGCTTTGGTGCAGGGACAGAGCTGAGGGCTGGGCACATGTTAAGCATGTGTTCCACCACAGAGCTATGACATCAACTCCAAAGCAGTTTTGAAAGGAGAAGCAAATTCTGATGATAATCTCCTCAGTGCTGCATACAGCATGAGGACCACGAGTTTGAGACCCTCACACCCCACTTACTGTGAGTCACACCTGGGTGCCTTCCACCTTTAGCTTGACTGCAGAGCTGGGTTCTCTGATCTCAGCCCATCACATGCCTCCTGGCTCTTGTTTTTATAGGTAAGAAAACAAGTATTGGGGCTCGAACCCTATTAACCGTTAGCCAATTGCCTATTGGAAGTGCCTTCATCATCTGTGATGAGAATATAGAATACCTGTGACTTCCCACAGAGTCCCATCTGCTGGATCAGGGCTGAGAGAGAAGGGGGACAGACCCCCACTTAAAGGACTTCAAGCATTCCATTTTAGGTTGTTCAAGTCAAGTGGGTTTGAGTAGAGACACCTTACCCTAATGTAGAAGTCCCCCTGAGTGTTTCCAGCACGGATCTGAAAGGCGTTGTAGGCTCCGGGATAGACGGAAGTTGCCTGGATCTGGAACACATCAGCAGGCACGCTGCGTTCTGAGGTGATGCTCATGTAACGGTGCACGATGGACGAGGGCCGCTCTCGACACAGGGGGTTGGAGGCAGGGCAGAGGCAGCGACTAGAGGTCCCAAAGGACAGAAATGAGGTCCTGGCTGGTGCCCCCTGGTATCCGCACCCCAACAGGAGGAAAACTACTGATGTAAGAGCCAACTCCCATGAGGCCTCGGGGCAGGTAACAGCTGATTCAACACTAGTCTAACCCTCCACTGACCTCTGGGAATTGCACTTTTTAAGAGGAATTGGCATGGGGTGACTCACCTGTCAGACACTTGAACATAGGGCTCCACACAACGGTTGGTGTCCACACAGCGGTAGCCCCCGTGGAAGTTGACACATGTTTGGGCCTCGGAGCACTGGTGAGCGCCTGACTCGCACTCATCGATGTCTGTGCCGAGGGGGAGAGGCTAAAATCAGGGACATCAAGTCGCCAGCCCCGAAACCCTGCCCACCCACCACGGGCACCTGTACCTTGGCAGAGCCTTGTGGCCAGCAGCTGGTAGCCCTGTGGACAGTGGCAGGAGAAGCGGCCCGGCTCATTGACACAGCGGTACTGGCAGAGGTAACTGGAGTAGCTGCACTCATCGATATCTGGGGGAGGGTGGGGATGAGGACCGTGGCCAAGGGCAGTCCTCACAATTGAGTCCCACAGAAGTTTACTGGGACAGCCCAGCCCCATGTGAGGCTGAATGTGGGGAGAGAGAAGGGGTGAGATGAACCCTGAAAAGCTCAGGGGTCTGGAGCTTGAGGCTGGGGGTGTAACTCAACAGAAAAGTGTCTACCCAGCACACTTGAGCTCTAGTTCCACCCCAGCACAGAAGTGGGGAAAGGAAGGAAGAAGAGGGCACGGCCTGCTCTGTTTTTCAATAGCTCATCCAATCTGTCAGTCACCGTCCCCTGCTAACTGCGTGCGCATGTGGACACTACTTATCTCCTTGTCCTTCACACAGCTGAGCAGGAGGGGTGCAGAGCACAAAGAGGACAAGCCAGGCGATGTGGCAAGAAGCCAGAATTGACACCCTGGCCTGTTTCGTCCTCGCTGTGTGAACGTGGATGAGTCATTTAATAAGCAGAAGACATGAAAGTCATCATTTTTTTCACAACTTTATGTGTGTTTTTCACAGTTCTTCTAACACATCTGCGGGTTAGAGGGGGGAAATTCATGCCCTGTTTGCAAAGGAAAGGAAAAAGTCTACCTAGCTCCCTAGGAATTATTGACAGGATTAAATAAGGCTGTGCATGTAGGTTCTAAACAAAAGATGCTTCACTTTTGCTGTCTGATTCATAGGCTTGTCTATTACTATTGTCATTATCCCTCCTTCCTCTTCATAACCCATTTACAGGGGAAAAAAAAATCACCTCAGGAAGAAGAGAGACTTGCCCCCATGTAGAATTTGAATGCATATCAGCTCAAATCCCAAGAAGACTAGCACAAACCTCTATGGCTCCAACAAATTTCAATAGGGACCTAATCTAATATGTCATCCCTCCAGGCTTCGAGTAGCCTGCAACCAACCAGGAGTACATGGAGGATGGTAGGTGCAGAGATGAAGACCTAGAAGCCTCAAGCCAGGACTAGATGGCTACAGTTGGTTCAGTATTGCTGCAAGGCTGGGGGTGAGGAGACAGTGTGGATCTAGTAGCATGGAGGGACACACTGACCACTGCAGGAGAAGCCGTCCCTGTGGAGCTCGTAGCCCTGGTGGCATCGACACAGGAAGGTCCCGTAGGAGTTGAAGCATCGTTGTTCACATGGGGCCCCCATGTCACACTCATTCACATCTGGGGATGCCAGGAAAAACAGGAGTGGTGAAAGCAGACGCACGGCTGAGCCATCACTCCACTCGGGCCAGTCAAGGAGACCCTCCCAGCCTCCCTCACACAGCTGTACCCAGAACCCCAGAGCCTGGCCCGGCACAGCCTCACCCACGCAGGAGCGGTTATTGGGCCCCAGCTGGAAGCCTGGCTCGCACTGGCAGCGAAAGGATCCTGGCAGGTTCACACAGCGGTGTTGGCAGTAGCGGTAGCGGCACTCATCTACGTCTAGAATGGAGGCAGGAGAGCCGAGGACAGAAGTCAGCCTAGGCCAGTGGGGCTGAGGGTCTCAGCACTCATGCCAGACTCTGCCTAGTAAGCTGGGTGGGACGAGGCCCTCACGTCCACATTTACTCTCTAAATCTAATGACAAGAGTACAAGGAGCAAGGACTAGGGACGAAGTTGGAGGTGGGCTGGGCTAAGGCTGAAGCTAGCTCAAGAGCCAGACCAGAGACAGCAAGAACTGGGAAGGTCGCATTCTGGACTCACCCACACATTCGGGCCCGATTTTTCGGTAGCCATCAGGACAGGTGCACTGGTAGGAGCCAGGCAGGTTGTGACAGTCCTGGCTAGGGCGACAGTCATGCAGGGCCTGGGCACACTCGTCCACATCTGTGGGAGATATACCATCCCACTCGGTCCTTCCCTGGAGTCCCATGCACTTACTACCCCCACCATAATAAACTACTCTGTTTGGGAGGTGGCCCCGGCCAGATACCATTCATAAGGACAGCACAAATAACAGCCCACCGGTCTGGAAGCCACAAGAATAGGTTCCATGATCAGTGAGACTGTGTCGAGGGAGCACAGGAAACGACCCCGTCCACACACAATCCCCAGCTGACTTTTTCAAGGTTCGTGGCTCCCAAGGTTCAGAGTCCAGATCAGAAAAAGGGCAGAGGCTGGAGGCTTACAGCATATGCCACCATGGCTCCTTTCTGCTGTGCTGGAGATCAAACCCAGGGCGCTGTGCATACTAAGCAAGCACTCAACCAACTGAGTTACACCTCCAGCCTGAAGTCTGAGTTTTTAAGGCCTCTGGTAAGAGCCATGACACATGGTGGCCTGTAACTCCAGAGCATCCATTGAGAGGCTGGGGCAGGAGAATTGTAAGGCCATCTTGTCTCAAAATACTACTACTACTACTAATAAGGATACGGGGGAAGAGAGTGGAGGATGGGAATGGTGAAACAAAATATGACTTATGTATGAATGTGCCATGATGAAACTTTGTTGCTCTGAATGCTAATCTAGAACTTTAGTAAAAATGAAAAGCCTTGTGAAAAGTCTGGAAGCCTGGTGCCAACATGGCCCCCACTCACCCACACAGCTCTCCTCTTCATCAGGCTCATAGCCAGGAGGGCAAGGGTTGGTGTGCTCAGCAGGGGGCACCGGTGGTGGAGGTCCCTCGCCATGGAGATCGTTAATAACGGCTGCGGAGCGGGGCAGGCACAGGTAGCCCCCGTAGTGGTTGATGCACTTCATCTCACCCTTGCAGGCCTCGGGGATAGTCAGGCACTCGTTGACATCTGCAGAGAGGGGCCTGCTGGGCACAGCCAATCACCTGGGCTGGCCCTGGCGGTATTAGGAGGCAGAAACCCAACTTGGCCTTCTCTAATCTGGGCAATCAAGCAAGGCCTTCCCTCTACTAAGTTAAGGCTTCTTGCCCAGCACCACCCCCCCAACCCCTCCCCTCCCACAGGGTGTATCCAAACTGGAGCCCCAGTACCCTTGTTCCTATTTTCTTGTGTCCAAGTGGACTTCCACTCTAACTCAGAACCCTGTTTCCTGCCTCCTGCCTCATCCCCATACAACGCCCTCTCATCTTGTACCAGGATAAAGCGCTGAGTTAGGCAAACAGAGCAGTTCAGAAGTAGCATAAGCCCATTTCTCTCTCTCTTGCCTGCAGCCGGATAGGCGCTGGGATTTCTGGACTTGTTGAAAAGGGAGGGGGCACCCCCATCTGAGTGGCCGGCCCCAAGAGAACTAAGACTGGTTTGGACCCAGCAGAGCCGGGCAGTAACAGGCCATTAGGCTCCTACTGGGGCTCTGACAGGTGGGGTGTCCCTGGGAAGCAGTAATCCCATACCCTTTCCCCAAGGTATTTGGTCCCCTTGGCCCACTCACCCCGGCAATGTTGGCTGTCTGGGTCCCACTCATAGCCATCTGTGCATTCCTGGAAGGGAGTTCAAAGTACCCCCGTGATTCCCCGGGGGGGGGGGGTCCCCTCCAACCAGCCAGACCCAAGTTAGGGCCTGAAACCAGTCCTGCTCCACACAATGGCCCCCAGGTGTTCCACCAACTAAAGATTCTCCTCGTCCCTGCCCATCCTACCCCAAGTTGGTTGCCCCCCACCCCCGCGGTCCCCACCGTGTAGCTGTCGGGCTCCTCGGAATCCTGAGGGGACGCTGGCCCCAAAAGCAATAGCAGCAGCGCCCAGAGCAACAGAGACCCGGGGAGGCAGGAGGTGAAAGGGAGCATCCTGCGGGTAGGAGATGGTGGGCAGTGGTCAGCAGCTTCTGCCACAGCACCCCTGCCCCAGCGGCGTCCACTCAGATCTGTGCCGGGAACCCAGAACCCTTCCTGGGCTGTGTCCCCTCTTCTCGTAGGCCAGGGTCCCCAGGCCCTCCGCCCCGCCCCCGCCCGGTGCCCCAGCGGTGCGAGTCGAGCAGCGCAGGCCTCTGGGTTCAGCGCTGCACGGACTCGCCGGAACTCCGGCCCGCGCCCTCCCTCGCACCGATGGCCACTCACTTGGGCCCACGAGGCCGGGAGACTCGGCTGACTCCGGCAGTGCCTGCGGGCAGACCGGTGGACTGACCGGCGGACGGCGCAGCTCCCTGGACGCGCGGCCCCAGGAAGCGCCCCCCGCCCGCCCGCCCGCCGCGGCGCGGCCCACCCCGACGCCTCCGCCCGCCCTTCGGCGGATTCCTGAGCCAGCGCCAGGGGGAGGGACCCCGACCCCCCGCTTCTCCGCCCCCGGCCGGCCACAGGCCCCCACCCGGTCCCCCGCGGCGCCGCCCGGAGCCGCCTTCCGGCTCCCAGCCAGGGTCCCCAAGCGCTGGCTCCTGACCTTGATGCCTGCTTCCAAACCCACTGAAAATGTTACTGTGCACCTAGGTCCGACCCAACTTGCACCCTCACAACTGCATGCTGCGCACACACCTTTGCTCTGGCGCAGCATCCGCACTCGGATTCTGCGTCTCCAGAACGGACTGGGCACCTAGATGAACACTTAACCTGGGGCCCCTATATTTCCAGAACTTTATTCCATACTCCCACACCTTCGCTATAGATGGTACCAAACTTCATTCAGGGTCTCTGGATCCTCGCCCAAGCCCAGAACTGTTCACATCACCGGTTCGACCCTCCACCGCCCACCGCTGCCTTCGGCTTAGGTGGTCCCGAAACTCCTCCAACGGCTTCCATGAGCCCTCCAAGCGCAAAGCTACTACGGTTTGGGGGCGGAGGCGGAAGTCCCCTTTTGGCCCAAAATGAATGGAAGCCCCTGAGAAGGCAGGCAAGCCTGAATTCGGGCGCCAGGGCACCGTGCCAGCCATTACCCGACCCTCTCCTTTCCCAACCAGGTTTCGGGTCCGTCTTTCCGCAGCCGCCCCCAACTGAGAACAAGCTTTGGGGGAGGAGTCTGGCTCCCAGGAAGGGGCGAAGGGGCGGAGTCTCGCCTTGCCCACGTCTCGGGGCGGGGCCAGACGGGAAAGGCCTGCGTGTCCTGGGTTCCTTGCCTGAGCCAGACTGCGAGCGGGAATGACCCGGCCTCCCTTTCCCTTGCCTAGTCCTTTTCCTAATCCTCATTGCTGTGATCTCCTCCCAAGGTGTAGTTCAGGTGGGTGCAAGGTGAGAGTCCTTGGGGTTGGGGGAAAACTGCCTAGTGTCTGCTTCCCACCCATCCCCCATCTTTCCCAGGGGCTGAGAGCAAGGAGGTTGGAAAAACAAATCAGTTCTCTGGGGACACAGCTAAGTGGACAGAGTGCTTGCCTAGCGCGCTACTTCGGCCTGGGTTCAACCCCTAATATCTGAATCCAGTAAATCTATAAAAACCAAAAAGATGGGTAATACCAAGTGCTGGTGAAGGCATGGAGAAACTGGGACCCTCACATAACGTTGGCTGTAAAATGTTGCCTAGAAGAGAATGCTAATCCTCATAGTATCACATGACCTAACGATTTCAGTGCTAAGTATTTATACCCAGAAGACATTTGCACAAGAAAACATCTATACACAGTGCTGGTAGCAACACTATTTGTGAGATCCAAAATGTAGAAACAGCCCCATGTTCATGAAGGAATGAATAAACAAAAATGTGGTCAGTTTATACACGGGGATATTATTCAGTCACTGAAAGGACTGAAATACAGCTTGGTGTGGCAGTACATGCCTAATTGGGAGCACATGGGGAGGGGGTCAAGGGACTCTGAAGCCATTCTAGGGGGCTGGTGAGACAGCTGAGTAGCAAAGGCACCTTGTCAAAAAGGCACCTGAGTTCGATCCCTCAGAAACCCGCAGGGTGGAAAGAGGGAACAGACTTGAAAGTTGTTTTCCCTAGCTCTGCCTGTGCACCATGGTGTGCAGGAGTGACTGCGCCCTTCTCTCTCCCTCCCTCCCTCTCTCTCTCTTTCAGATAAATGAATATGTGTGTGTTTTTAAAAATAACGTGACCAAGATATAGTAATAAAGTAGATGTGGGGAGATGACTGGGGGGCGGGGGGAGATTAAAGCCTTTGCTCAGTAAACAAAATGACTTGAGTTCTGATCCCCAGATCCCACGTGAAAATGCCAGGCAGAAATTGTAGCCATGGCCTGTACTTCTGGCCAGGAAAGGTGGAGCCTGAAGAAAACTGTCCAGCAAAGCAATAAGGAGGTTCAAGCAATCCAGGATGATTCCTGAAATTATCCTTGGGCCTTGACAGGCGCGCGCGCACACACACACAGGGTAAAAGCTTCAAAGCAAAATGTAGTGCTCTTCATAGTGTCCCCATTTCATGATTCAGTGGGTGGAGAGCTCAAAGATTTGTTCCAGCTAGAGTAAGCAGGACAGGATTAATCCAAGATTAAACCTCACCGTGTATTACAGCGGGGAGACGTCACCGCATGAACACTCCCGGGATCATTGAGTATTATTCCCTTAAGGACTGTTGCTGCCACTTGGAGACAGGCCCTGAGGGAGGTGACCAGAGCACAGAGTGATTCAAACTTGGACGCGCACCTCCAGCTCTGCACCACCAGGCCCAAATCAGCCTGTCAACTGCAGCGCCCTTCTCAGACCGCCTCTTTAGCCCTCTGCCAGCCTGGTGACTTCCCTGCTCTCCCCAGAATGGACAGTCTGCCCCCCTCACACCTCCTCCTGGTTGGTGTCTACTCAAAAGCAGTGAGGTCCTAGGTCCAGTCCTGACTGGGTACCAGCCGGGACTTGCAGAACAAGCAAGTGAATGAGTGATCAAGAGGGGAAATTCAGGGCTCACAAACTTAGGGACCTGAGTTCAATTGTAGAAAGCCCCCTGGTAGAAGGTGAGAACTACTTCCAAAGTTCCCTGAGCTCCACATGTGCACCATGGCATGGGCCTGTCAGCTTGCTCTTTAAAGAAATGAATAGATAAAATGTAAAAAAAAAAAAAAAAAAAAAAAAAAAAAGAACGAATAAATGAATAAACTTAAAAGTGGGAATTCGTTCAATCATCCAATGTTTGTTGAGTGACTGCTGTAAGCAGACATCAGGTCCTGGCCTCCCAAAGCTGTTGGAGGGAGGGAAGGAGGAACAAAGAGAAAACCCTCCAGCCCCTCTCCCCTTCGCCTCCCACCAGGAAGGGCATTCCCCTTGGTGTTTATCCTGTACGTACACTGCATAAGACCCACATGGGAGAGGTGAGTGGGCTCCTGGGTCGCCACTCTGCGCTTCTGTGGTTGATCCTGTGGTTGCTTAGTCCACTGCATGCTAATTAATGCAGGCAGCACTGCTTCTCAGAGGAGCCCCTTGTTTTAGTCCCCAGAACAGGGGCCAATGGAGATCTCTGGGACAGAATAACAGAGAGGATTCCTAATGAAGAAATAAGGTATGTGAATGACTCCCAGAATCACAGCCCTCCTCCTGCTTCCCCATGAGCCCTGGAAAGCTGGCTCTCGGTACCCGTCTCTGGTGTTCTGGCCCACAGGCCTGAGGGATTCCTTCTCAGCAAGAACTGAGATGGCAGTACCCGCTGTCAAGATCACCACAAACCTTGCCTTACTCGTCTGTGATGCCCATCTTGGTCATGAGTCCCAGACCGTAGCAGGAACAAGGACCACAGGACAGAGAGAAAGGTGTTCTGTCACAAATGCCCACTGATTCCTGAAATCCCAGCACTCAGGAGGTCGAGGGTAGAGGTCAGAAGTCCAAGATCGTCACCCTCAGCTACCTAGGAAGCTGGAAGTTCCTGAAGGTGGCCTCGAGCTGCCTGAACTTCACAGAAAGAGCAATGGCTTCCCAAGGGGACACTGACCACCCTTCGTTCCTGTGCCTGTGGCCTTTCATGGTGGTGCTGACAGCCTTATGTGGCTCCTTAAGGGTAGAATTACCCAGGATAGGATGGTGTAGAGCTGCTGTTGCATAGAAACAGGGCTGGGTGAAGAGCAGTCAGGTGGGCAGGTAGAGGGTCTATCCCTTACCCCAAGCCTGGCCCCACCTCCTCCTACTTTATCTGTACCACTTCCTGCCTCCCTGCCTCAGTATTGGTAGCACTGCACCATGGCACTGACTCAGGTCTACTTCGTCTCCCTCCTGACCCTGCTGGTGACAGACCCAGGCCACGGTTCTGCGGACCCTCCTCTCACCCAAGTAAGTGGCCAGATCTGTGCCTGGAATTTTCCTTTCATACATGAGCTACATTGTCCTTCCTTTTTCCTTCCCTCCTTCCTTTTCATGTATAATGTGTGACGAGAGAGAGAGACAGAGACAGAAAGAGAACAGATCATGTGCCACAATTGGAGTGTGGAGATTACAGGTCAACTTTTGCAAGTTGGTTCTTCGTCTCATACCGTGTTATTTCAACGGATGTAATGTGTTGATGTCAGGTGTACAGGTTTGTGTGTAGGCCCCCACTAAGTGATGTCGCCAACTCATTCAGTTTTTTCAGGCATGGTCTCACTGTGCACCCCAGGCTGCTCTTAGGCTTTCAGTGATTCTCCCGACTCGGCCTCTCAAGGGCTGGGATCGCAGTGTAAGCCGTCATTCCTGAGATAAGCGCTGAGGCTTGACAGGTGACGAGACTGACAGACAGACTAGGTTACCTGGTGACCCCTTAGCCCAGTCCTTGCATTGCTGGAGCTAAGGGGGGGCTCACCATGATCTCTCCACCTGTGCCTCTCTCACCTGGACTCCCCACCAGCATGCAGGTCCCAGACCACTGGAGCTGGTGGAGGTTTTCAAGCTGTTCCAGATCCAGTACAACCGGAGTTACTCGAACCCAGCAGGTACCACAGACTCCCTGCCCCCTTAACAGATAAACTGTTGGGTCGAGATGGAAACCGGCCCGACCCAGGCCACTCAACTGGGCGCAAGGCTTCAGGTGTGCTTGGCTTGTGGGCACAGGGTCATCCTTCGCCCTGAAGCTAGAGGGCAGGTGGTCCTTCCTACATCTGCTGGAGCCTTACGGGGCCCCTCTGGCTCTGCAGCTACCTTCATCTCAGGCAGCTGACAGAGGACCACCATTGAATCATGCTCCCAGGGATACTCATTTTACCACCAAGGTAGCAACTCCGTTTCCATCTCTGCCCTGTGAATATCTAAACCTCACTGGGGCCCCTACTACATGACCAGCCAGCCCAGAAGGCCTTGTTCCCCAGCCCCCATTCTCTAGACTTGTGGTCAGAGGCGTGAAGAGGTGGGGGCAGCAGGAGGGGCCGGCAGGAAACTTGTCTCTGGCACTCTCGCTTTCCTCTGAGTCAGCCCCTCCAGACACCTTGCTCAGCTTCCCCCAGAATGGGCAAACGTTCTTCTTGGTGGGGGCCTCTGGGGAAACCCTAACCTCAGGTGGGCTAAATAACCACTTCCTTGGCCCAGTATCTGCAGTGACGCCTGTAGGGGATACAGGAAAGAGCCAGTGTTCACCTGGGGGTTGGGAGGTGGCCGGATGCCCAGCTAGCAGCTGGATGCCCAGCCAGTGGCCACTTCCTACCTCTGGGGGCTTGGGAGCCAGCCTGGGACAGCTCCTTCTTGGTCTAGAGTATGCTCGACACTTGGACATCTTTGCCCACAACCTGGCCCAGGCTCAGCGGATGCAGGAGGAAGACTTGGGCACAGCAGAGTTTGGGGTGACGCCATTCAGTGATCTCACAGGTATCAGGACCCTCCTGGCTGAAGGTAGTGGGTAGGCAAACAAAGTCCTCGGATACTGGAGAGATAGGTCAGGGATGAAGACTGCCTCACAAACAGAAGGACCTGAATTTGAATCCCAGGTCCCATGTAAAACAAAACAAAACAAACAAAACAAAACAAAACAAAAGGCCAGGCAGAACCGGCAGCAACCTGTACTTCCGGAGCTGATGACTGGAGCCTGGAAAATCCCAGAGCGAAACAAAAGGAAGGTAGAAGCAAAGCAGGATGATTCCTGAAGTCACCCTTGGTCCTCCACAAGGGACATACGGTGCCTTCTGATACACGCACACAAAACAAAGCAAAACAGCCTGAGGACAAAGCAGGGCCCTGCTGCCTGTACCATCACCCAGGGGTGAGCTTGAGTAGGAGACTGCATTGGCACCAGAAGGGCCTCTGTATCCCTGCCTGATGCCTTCCCAAGTACCACAGGGACATAAAGGCTAAGGTTGCAGCAGTTTGGATGGGAGAGGCGGAATCTGTTAAGAGGTATCAAAACTATGACTTGTGTGACCCTGTCTACCCCCAGTGGAGGAGTTTGGCCAGATCTATGGGCATCAAAGAGCAGCCGAAAGGGACCCCAAGATGGCCAGAAAGGTAGTGTTTGAACAGTGGAGGGAATCCGTTCCTGCCACCTGTGATTGGCGCAAGATGGCTAATATCATCTCACCCATTAAGAACCAGGTATCTTTCTGCCTCCACCTACTCCGGCCCTGGCCAGCCCAAGGGGTGGGACTGGAGAGGGGCGAAGCCTAGACCAACCCCCTTGCCTTTCCTCTGTCCTCCAGAAAGACTGCAGGTGCTGTTGGGCCATAGCTGCAGCGGGCAACATCGAGGCCCTGTGGGGCATCAGACACCGGCAGCCCGTGGAAGTCTCAGTACAGGGTATGGCGGGGCAAGGGTACATGATAGGGAGGTGGCTGGGGGCCTCACTCAAGCAGGTGGTCCCTTTCTATCCCAGAGCTACTCGACTGTAACCGCTGCGGAGACGGCTGTGTAGGTGGCTTCGTGTGGGACGCATACATCACCGTTCTCAACAACAGTGGGTATCAGGCCTCGCTGGAGGATTGGGGGGCTGGGGGTGCTCAGGATCCAACATGCCTTCTTGATCTTAACTTCTTGTCTGCAGGTGGTTTGGCCAGTGAGAAGGATTACCCATTCCAGGGGCATGCCAGGCCTCACAGGTGCCTGGCCAAGAAGTTCCAGAAGGTGGCCTGGATCCAGGACTTCATCATGTTGACCCAAAACGAGCAGGGTATGGCCAGGGTGGATGGAGATGGGGGCGTCAGAGCGGAGATAGCCGGGCCTGGCTGTGGGGGGTGTATGACTACACTATGCTGATGTGACAGGCCTCAGGGTGGCTGGGGCTGATAGCATCTTCTGTCTGCAGCAATTGCCGGGTACCTGGCCAGCTACGGACCTATTACAGTGACTATCAACATGAAGCTCCTGCAGGTGTGTGGAACAGAGGTGAGGGGAAGGGCATGTGGGGGAGATGGTGCCAGACTCCAGCCCTCTATCCCCACCACTGCAGAATTACCAGAAGGGTGTGATCAAAGCTGCACCCACTACCTGTGACCCTCAGCATGTGGACCATTCTGTCCTGCTAGTGGGTTTTGGTAAGACCAAGGAGGGGGGCCTTCAGGCAGAGAAAATCTCGTCCCAGTCCTGTAAACCTCGCCGCTCCATTCCATACTGGATCCTGAAGAATTCCTGGGGGGACAACTGGGGTGAGAAGGTGAGTGGGGTAGAGAGGGGAAGGAGACAGGCATGTGGGGGGGGCTAGGAACAGTTCTTTGTCTTTCAACCCTGATGTTCCCTAACTTCCCAGGGCTACTTCCGGCTCTACCGGGGGAACAATGCCTGTGGCATCACCAAGTACCCGCTCACAGCCAGAGTGGACCAACCGTCTAAGAAGCTGCCAGTGTCTTGCCCACCCTAAAACCAATAAGAGCTGCTGTCCAGCCTCTCCCTCGGGCTGCTGCTGTCCTCATCACCCCTCCCTGAGTTTTTGCTTTCCCTCCCCACACTCTCTGAATGACGTCAATAAACCAAGACATGATGCCTGGCCTCTGAGCCGACTCAGCTAGGGCACAGGGAGGGATGGTGAGGAGAGCAAAACCCCCCCATGTTATGACCTGCTTCCTGGGGCCCAGAGCACATGGCCACTTTGCCTGGCGCTCAGGGACATTGCTCATGGCCCCAGAGGTACGTTGACCAGAATGAGGGGAAGTCTCCAAAATCATGACAATTTTATTGTCAGTGTTGCCAGCGGGAAGGACGCGTCAGTCATGGTAGAGGCGCAGGAGGCAGCCGCGCAGGGTGTTCATATAGCGGTCCCACAGGGTCTGGTGCCTGCAAATGAAGGTGCAGCGGTGACAGGTGATGATGGTGACGCTGACTCAGTTTCCTATCTGAGATGACAGTGCACTTCCTGGACTGTCAGATATCGAGTCCTTACAAGGCTTTTGGATATTCAGCTTTCATTTTGGACTCGGGTCTCACCCTGTAGCCAGGCAGGTCTGGAACACACGCATGAGCCCGACTGAGCCTTGAACGTTATGGCCTCGTGCCTCTGCTTCTTGAGTCCCTGACTGCTGAGATCATAGCTTTGAGCCCTCACGCTCGGGCTTGGTTTATGTTTCCAGTCCTGGGAGTTCTTCAGAGCCTTGCGTGGCTCGTGTACGTCACCACGCTGCATCCCTAGGTCTGTGCTGCTTCTAACTTCCATCCCCAGCTTACATGTGAGAAAGCTGAACCACAGAGGGGTTCAGCAACGTGTCCAAGGTCACGAAGACTCTAAGAGAAGGGTCCAGAGACTTCCACCCACAGGGGAATGTGACAAGAAGCCCTGAGTCTACAGGAAGGCGAGGCCAAGGAGCGACTCACCGGAAGCCATCCAGGGAGTGGACGGACGCCGAATACTGGTTGAGGAAAAGCCGCACGTCATTCAGTGGCCAGTGGTCAGAGCGGCAGGGTTCCACAAACTGTGGGCCAAAGCAGATGTAGACCACTAGTACTGCTCCCAGACAGGACAGGGTGGGCAACCCGGAGGCAGACAGGCTCACCTTCTCCACAAGATCCACAAAGAGGTCTCTGACATCCTTATTGTGGGTCAGCTTGGCGGCCACATTCACCAGTCCCCTGGACAGGTTCTGTGAGGCAGGGGTCCTGAGGTTGTAGGAGGGGCAGCCCTCCCCAGATCTCGCCACCTCCCTCAAGCAACCAGGTCCCCTTTGTTTATGAGGCCCCCCCCAAACAAAGGTGGACAGAGGCAACACCAGCGCCATCTGCTGGTCAGTAGCAGGGCTGCCCAGCAGGGGTAGAGCCCATGGGAGGCTGAAGACACCTTTTGGGATGGAGGGGAGTCTCCACAGGGCCACAGACCTTGAAGTTGGTTTCCATCTCAGAAAACACACTGAGTTTTCCCCGGAGGGCGGTGCACACCAGGCTGTGGGGAGACAGGTCACATGTACTGACCCCACTTGAGGCCCTGCCCCAGGGCCTTAATCAAAGTTACCTCTTGTGCAAGTCCAGAAGGTCTTTGTCAGCTACTAGAACCTTGAGCTCCTTCAGGTCTTGGAGAAACTCCTTGTCTAAGTCCACATCCATGTCGTCTGCCTGGGAGCCTGTGTGAGGAGGGTGTTTGGGGGTGACATCTCATCCTATGAGAACCTGAGTCTTACCCACTATCCCACTGTACCTCATGGGACAGAAGAGAAAAGAGGGTTTGGGGGTGACCTGACGGGCTCTGGATCACACAGGCGATGAGCCCTTGGTTTGCAGACGAGGAGTGTGTGTGCACAAAGTGGACTTTAAGTATAGATGACGGGGTGGGGGGAGGCGACGAAGAAAGGATCCCAGGTATTGTGGAGGCTATGAAAGGATCTGGTGGTGGGGAACCAGGCCCTGAGAAGGTGGGCAGCATTCAGGCACCTGGGTCGGTGGGGGCCTCACCGACGGCTCCGAGGGTCCAGTTCTGGATCATGAGCTCAGCACAGAAAGCAAAGTCACTGAAGCTCAGATACTGCAGTTTTTTCTTCCCTGTTTCGAAGCGGTTGTTGGCAAAAAAGACAATGGCTGCATAATCCCTGCAGAGAGGGCACAGTGGTCTGTTAAGTCCTGAAATTCCTTCTCAATGGGCCACAGCAGCATTCTGAACATGAGGCTTAATAATTAATGATGAATTAAAAGAAGAAAAAACAAAATCTCTCAGCAGACAGCTCCCAGCTGCGACCACCTCAGCTAAGCATCTGTGTCCTGGTCACCCGCTGTCCTAATGCAGTGTGTGCCCCACTATAAATGAATTCCCCGTGGGCCTTGCATCTGTGCAGAGAGAATATCTAGCCAAACTCCCTAAGGAACCAATGGAGATCGTAAGGATTCCAGCTGCCATCACGGATTGCTCCTAATGCTTTACCTGTGCCAGGTTGGGACTTAACCCACGTCAGCTTGATCCAAAATATACATCATAAATTAAACAAAAACTCTCCCAGAGTGTTTATAGATAGGAGACAAAAAAGGTTGGGATGGGGAAGGTGGACCAGCCCAAGGGTCCAGAGAAGACGTGCGCAGGCAGAAAGATGGCTGCCCTCACCTGGCCAAGCGGTCAGAGAGGAGGAAGTGTTGCTGAATGTTGTCCACCAGGGAACCTCGCATTTCTTCCACCACCTTGAAGACTCGCTTAAAGTTGTCAAACTGTAGAACAGTTGGGGAAGGAGGAAGACCAGTCGGAAGGTACCCCAGCAACGAACTGCTTGTGGAACATCCCCCTCCTATTCATCTACCCAGGTAGCACTGATTAGTCCCTCCACAAACTACCAGCTATAAAAGTAGCTGTTATCAATTCGGCAAATGTTTGCCAGCTCCTGGAATTCTTCTTTTAAAAAAAAAAAAGTGTATTCACTCCTGCCTGCATGCTCATGTTACCACTGTTATGTAGGTTCTCCTGAAGAGCTTGAAATGAGCTGGGGGACATGTGGGGAACTCATGAGAGATACAGAAGAAAGGCATCAAAGACCCCATGAGCTGGTCCAGCGGTAACAGTGCTTCCCACCATACCTGACAGCCTAAGTTTGATTCCCAGAACATACCAAGTAGAAGGAGAGAATGAAGTCCTCAGAGTTATTCTCTTGACTTCTACACGTCATAGTGTGCACATGCATGTGTACGTGTGTACACACACACACACACACATGCACACACACGATTTAAAAAATTTTTTTTTATTTATTCAATTGTGCGTGTGTGTGCATGTGTGTATATGTATGTATGTGTGTATGTATGTGTGTGTAGAACCACGGACGAATTCGGGAACCGCCATGGACACCTCCACCTCCTCGTTTACTCTGTCCCAGGGATTCACAGGCTCCGCCCTACCCTGACCAGAAACGCAGGCCAGGCCGTCCCCGCTTCCACCCGGCATGGATACGTGGGGTCTAGGATCCGAACTCAGGACCTTCTGCCCGCAAGGCAGAGGCTTAACCCCTGAGCCACCTCTCCAGCCCCCCCCACGATTTTTTAAAAAGTTAAAGGTCCAGGGCTAGAGAGATGGCTCAGGGGTTAAGACTCTGCCTTAAAAGCAGAAAGTCTGGTCCATGGTGGTTCCCGAATTCGCCTGTGGTTCTACACACACACACACACACATACACACACATACGTACACGCACACACATGCATACACGCACCATTGAATAAAAAAAAAATTTAAAAAAAGCAGAAGGTCCTGAGTTCCAACCACAGGTCCCTGGTAAAAATACCAGGCAGAAATGGGGTCTGCTTGCATTTCCGGCCCTGGTGAGCAGAGCAGAGCCTGAGAAAATCCCAGAGTAAAGCATGGAGGTAGAAGCAATCCAGGTTGATTCCTGAAGTCACCTTTGGTCCTCGCAGGGACACAGAGTGCCTTCTGACAGACAGACAGACACCCATGCCCACACTTAGAGGAAATAAATAAATACAAAATTTTGGAAAAAGTTAAAGGCCGAAAAAGGTTACTTCTCCCTGGTACAACCAAAGACTCATGAATCAGACTGCGTCCAGCCCCTGGCTGTGGACTTAAAGGCCAAAAACAGTACCTTCTAGTAGGCCAACAGGAGCAAATGCAAGCTGGGACTGAGAGAATGTAAGCCCACAGAGGTCTGCACAGTCCAAATCGCAGCAGAGTCTGACTGTCAGGTTTAGGAGGGCAGTGAAGCCAATGACAATCTACAAGCAAGGGCAGGTCATGGTCAGAAATGGGTCTCTGAAAGGTCTCTCTGACCACGAAGCAAGCATGGCTGGGCAGGCACACATGGGGGAAAGACTAAGTATGAAGTTGGTGCTACAACAGAGGTTGGAACTGGAGTGGGGGCAAGTGACCCACCAAATCAAAGGAGTGGGCTAGAGGATGGTGACCGGGTGGCTGTGGAACCCACCTGTCTCCGACAACTCTTGAGGGTAATGCCCGTTTTGGTGCTGATATCATCCAGGTCCTTTTTGGTACCTTTGGACAGCTTCTTGCCCAGAACTTCTCGAACAAAGGCTTCATCAAAAGCGTAGTACCTTGTGGAGGCATAGGACACCACTGACTATCTACAAAGAAGCGAGAAGCCTGGGGCTGGTTCCTTCTGGTCTCAACCTTTTGATTTCTAGACTATGTCCCGCCTCTCCCACGGTCTCAGTTTCATCTTGCCAAAGGGGTATAGATCAGATTGGCTGCCGTCCATCCCCATCCATCCCCAGGTGCGCACCTCTCGATGAGGAGCGCCTGCCGGGAAGGGGGAATCTGAAAGATGAGCTGGTGCAGCAGCTTGGGGGGCGCGTGCAGCAGGCGCTCGAGCATGTGAAAGGTGCGGTAGTGGTCCATGGTGTCGCTCTGCAGGACTCCTGGCGTGGCGCCCGTCTGCTCCAGGATTCCCGAGCGCACTCGTAAAGTCACCGCATCGTTCACTGCAGAGTGGGCGCTACCATCAGACCCCACTCTGCGCGGCCCAAGGACCCTCCGGGAATTCTAGCTCCAAGCCTCCGGGCCTCCTTCCCAGCCCTCTGCCCACTTCCCTAAGCCGTGCCCGAGTCCTAGCCACGCCCCCTCTCACCCAAAACAACCGCCCCTTCCGCAGCTCGCGCACGGACCCGAGTAACCATCCAGCCAAAGGCGATACACGTCTTCGTCGATAAGGGTCGTGTTCCCCACGAAGATGTCCAGTTCGCTGGTCATAGCGCTGAGCCGGCCCGGTTCGCCCCGAGCAGGAGCTAACACGGCCCCCGGGCCGGGCGCACCGCCGCACTGCCACTTCCGGAAGCGTCGAGATTCCGCTCCGGCCACGCGGAGCCAATGAAGGACCACTTCCGGGGCGGAGCTGGCGCTGCGGGCGGTTTGGGGGGTGTATCAGAGGCCTGCGCTGGGGAGCGGTGCGGGTCTCACGGGAAGGATCCCAGGCCCTTCTGCTCCCAGTCCGCCTTGCGTTGTCTTCCATCATTTCCTCCCATCTTCTTCAGCCCTTTCCTAACGTGTCTCAAGAGTTCTGGAAGCATGCACGCGACCGCCTGTCCGCTAAGTCTTCGCACTGTGTTTTCTCATAAATTGGTGGAAAGCCCTACAGGGCAGCAGGAAGTTGGACTCTGCTGGAAGATCTCTGGGCAGGCTGGAGGGGGGTCCTGGGATGCATGCGCATCCCCTCGCCTACCTGCCCCCCCCATGGCTCTGCACATTCTAGAATCTCTAGACAGACCTCCTCGCTCTCCCCAATCTGCTTTATGCCTGCCTCCCTATCTCAGGGACAGCCCCAACATTCACCGAGTTCTCATACTAGAAATCTGGGCTGTCTCCCAAATTCCTCTCTCCATGTGTTTGGTTCAGTTGATTTGACTCCTGAATATCTTTAGTATGTTTTTTTTTTCCCTCCACACCCACTGCCGCAGCCCGTCTAGTCTTCTGCATTAACTCTCTCTGCACTTTGATACAGTTGTTATTAATCTCTTTGTGTACATCTCCATCACCAAAGTTTGTCCCACACAAAGCAATTGAAGATTTTTTTATTTTTTGACACAGGGTTCTCGCACAGCTCAGGTCAACCTTGAACTTCTATAGCTTAGAGTGCCCTTGAATTCTTAGTGCCCCCCCCACCTCCCAAGCGCTAAAATTACAGGCCTGTGCCACCACGACTGGCTTCTTATTTTTTATATACTGTTCTTGAATATTTTTATTTATTTTGCACGCGCGTGTGTATGCGTAACAGAGGGCACCATGTGTCCCTGTGAAGGACCAAGGGTGACTTCGGGAATCATCTTGGATTGCTTCTACCTCCTTTTTTACTTCACTCTGGGATTGCCCAGGCTCCACCCACCAAGTCCAGAGGTGCAGGAGGCCACTGTGTCAGCCTAGCATTTTTTATATGGGACCTAGGATCAAACTTAGGACCTTTGTTTGCAAGGCAGGATCTTAACCCCTGAGCCATCTCTCCAATCCAACTTGCTTCTTTCTTTTTTTTTTTTTAATTATTAAAGAAACAGAGAATGCATATGGCAACATATGTGCAGAGGGCAGAGAACAGACTTTTAGGTGTCAGTTCTCTCCAGGGATTGAACTCAGGTGACCAGGTTTGGGAGCAGGCATCTTACCCACTGAGCTATCTCAATGGACTACCACTGGTTTCTTGAACAATCTTTTTTTTTTTTTTTTTTTTTTTGAGAATTAAGGTAGAGTTTATTAGAAAAGAGAAAGGTTGGAACTCACAGACTCCAGATGTGGAGTGCCATGAGGGGCTAGGGAGCCTCCAAGAGAAGTAGGCAGCTGAGAAAGGACTCAAAGCACTAAAGGGCCATGAGGGGCTAGATCGCCCTCTTGAACAATCTTCTTAAATGTACATTTTGGGAGCTGAGGAAATAACTTAGCAGTAAAATTCTTGCCATATAAACTGAAGATTAGAGTTTGGATCCCCAGAATTCATGTACGTGCCCAGTGAGGCCTCCCTGTAATTCTAGTGCTTGGAAAGCAGAGATAGGAGATTCTTGGAGCTAGCTGCCTAGCCAGACTAGCTACAAACAGTGAGCTCTGGATTTAATGAGTGGAAAGAGATTGAGAAAAATGTGTACATTCACTCAACACAATGAGAACATGCATACATATGTATGCACACCAAACACCAAAGATAATTTTAGAGTATTTATTTTAGAGAGAGAAAGAGAAAGGAAACACATAAATGATTTGGTGCATGGATGGAAGCCAGAGAACAACTTTCAAAAATCAGTTTTCTCCTTCCATCCTGTGGGCTTCTGAGGAGTAAACCCAAATCACCAGGTTTACAATTAAGCACCTTACCTGATGAATTATCTCACCGACCCTTACATTTTAAAATGTACATTTTCCAGGTGCAGTGGCACATGTTTGTAATTTCAGAACTTTAGAGGAAGCAGCAGGAGGATCCCTGTAAGTTGGAGGCCAGCTTGGTCTACATTAACCACTTTTGAGCCAGCCAGGACTACGTCATGAGGCCCTGTCTCAAAGCATCAAAAACACGTTTATTTTAAAATCTTTCTCCCCTGGGCCGGTGAGCTAGCTCATTGGATAAGGCACCTGCTTGTAAACCTGGCTATCTGCAGAATTTGGTGACCTGAGTTCAATCCCTGGAGGCCCACATGTGGAAGGAGAGAACTTCTACAGATTGTCCTCTGAACTCCACCAGTGTGCCATGTCATGTCATTGGGGGGGTGGCAATGAGTAAGTAAAGTATAAAAACTTTCAAAAAATGAAAATCCTAACCGGTCTTTGGAAACACTCCATTTTAGTATTGCAAGTGCTTAGGAATCCAGCTCCCAGGCACCCTTGAAGTCTCTCTCCCTTCCTAGGTACCTCTACTTTTCCAAAAATGTCAAAACTACCTTCCTTTGCTTCTAAAACAGCTAAGCTCTCGGGGACCAGCGTCTTTCACTACAGCTTCTTGCTTTCTCTGACACAATTTTTTTCTCTACTGTCAGAGTCCTAGGTAGCTTTCAGGGCTCCTCAGATATTTCCTCTTTCAATAAAACTTACATATCTTTTCAGGGATCCCCAAGACTGTACTGCACGGAACAATCCTTTATTGTGCAGGAATGAAGAACCCAGAGCCTCACGCATGCTAGACGAGCATGCTATCATTGAGTTTATGTCCAGTTCTTTTCCTCCATTTACTTCTATTTCCTGTACCGGATTGCGATGTCTTTCACCAAGTTCAAGATATTGGTCAAGCTTATTTAGGCATGGGCTTTTCATGAAGCAAATGTTTATTAAATGAATGAATTGCAAGACCCAGATTACCAGCAAATAGCATTTCATGGGAGAATGACTTGGTTGATAATAAGCCAGAACGTTTGGATTTGATTTGGAGGAGCTCGACCAAAGGTGGGAGGGCCTGCAAAGCCATTCATCGGGGTTCTGTTGAGGGGTGGGCAGGAGCCATGGGCAGACTCCTGTATCTTGGTTCTCCGAAGATGCCGGAAGAGATTTGGAACTTGGAGTCACTCTGGACCTTCAAGTGGGGTTCAAAAGACCGCGGAAGGCTAGGACTGGGAAGGTCTCTAGCGTTTGAGGGTCTTGACACCTAGGTCTGGAGTGGGAAGGGAAGAGGAGCTACAGGTTCCGACTCCGCCCTTTTCAGGAGAGGCTTCCCGGATTGGCTGTTCTTTCCTAACGTCACGAGGCCCCGCCCCGGCGCGCGCCCTGCCGCGTGCCCACCCCGGTGGCTGCAGCAGCCTACGCTACTTCCTCCGCTGCCAGGCACCCGCGGAGTCCGAGCCGGAGCCCGAGCGGTATCCGGCCCGACGTGGGGCTCCTGAGCCTCGGCGGCAGGCGGGCGATGCTTCAGCTGCCTGACCAGCCATGGAGGCCGAGGCAGGCGGCCTGGAGGAGCTGACGGACGAGGAGATGGCGGCACTGGGCAAGGAGGAGCTGGTGCGGCGCCTGCGGCGCGAGGAGGCGGCGCGCCTGGCGGCACTGGTGCAGCGCGGCCGTCTCATGCAGGAGGTGAATCGGCAGTTGCAGGGTCATCTGGGCGAGATCCGCGAGCTCAAACAGCTCAACCGGCGCCTGCAGGCGGAGAACCGAGAGCTGCGCGACCTCTGCTGCTTCCTGGACTCGGAGCGCCAGCGGGGGCGGCGTGCCGCGCGCCAGTGGCAGCTTTTCGGGACCCAAGCATCCCGGGCGGTGCGCGAGGACCTGGGCGGCTGTTGGCAGAAGCTAGCCGAGCTGGAAGGCCGCCAGGAGGAGCTGCTGCGGGAAAACCTAGCGCTCAAGGAGCTTTGCCTGGCGCTGGGTGAAGAGTGGGGCCCCCGCGGTGGCCCCGGCAGCGCAGGGGGCTCTGGCGCCGGGGCAACACCCGAGCTCGCCCTGCCCCCCTGTGGGCCCCGCGACCTAGGCGATGGCAGTTCTAGCACTGGTAGCGTGGGCAGCCCGGATCAGTTGCCCCTCGCTTGCTCTCCCGAAGACTGAGGGTGCAGCATTTCCCACGCCGACGCCGGCCCGGAGCGCCAGGACTGCTGTGGACCTCGGGACCTGGACGCCGCTCTGGTTGCGCACCAGGGGCGCTGTCACGGATTGAACAACCCTGGCACCGAGGAGGGACCCTCGCTCTCGCTGGCGGGGCAGCAGGGGGACTGGAGGCTGAAGCGGAGGGTCTCGCTGGGGGGTTGGGTGGGGGCTAATAAACTGGGACCGAAGTGGAGCCTGAAGCTTGGGCAGCGTGTTGTCTAGAACTCGCCGGAGTTGGGGAGAGGGAGAGAAACCCTGAGATGGGATACTGTTCTCATCTAGATGGATTGAATAATTAAGGTGACCAGATTCCAATTATCTTGAATGTGGGGTGGGATTCGAGATGGTGGTAAACCACTGACTCTCCCTTCGGGCGCCAAGACAGGCCGAAATCCGGCCGCTGAAGTAGCTCCAGTTCCCTTCCCGGCTCCTTCCTGTCCAAAACAATGGGGCAGGAAGCAGGTGTTGGGGGCCTAAAGCCCACTGGGTCACTCGACCCCTCCCTACACCGTTCATGCTGGAGCACTGTAGCTCCTCAAAGGGGAAAAGGTTGATAATCATATTTGCTTGCGCTTGAGCATGTTCAGTCATAATCCAGATGAGGCAGTGCAGATGAAGCTCCATCCGTGAGAAAAGATAATCGAGGTCCAAAAATAGGGAAGAATTTCTCCAAGGTAACGTGGAGACAGAAACCTAGGACTTCTGCATCAGAAATTGTCTGTCTTATCATCTGGGGCCAACATAACACCCAGGACAGAGCTTCAAGCCTTTTATTCCATTTCTGGACGGTTTGTATAAAAATAGTCTCTTTAGGAAAATAAATAGCTGCCCTTGCTGTGGAGGCTTGGATTCCCTGGAGGTAATGGCTCCTCAGAGCTGAGGACTTTAGCTCAGCTCATCACGGAAGCTTTTGACACCTCCTGAGCTGTACCATGGTGGAGCCTGCAGAATGTTCCAGTCCAATCACATGGTGCTGCTGGCACGGGACTACATGAATTAGTGTTCTAGGCTAGGAAAAGGGCACCTTCTGTCAGGGGCATAGGGTTGGGTGGGTCACAGGAAGAGGATGATAGAGTTAGAACCATCTTCCAGGACTTAGGGCTCCAAAGGATCTCTAGGGATTTATAAAGTCTTTGGGCTGCTAGGATTTCTTTGGCACAAAAGGGAAATATTTAGTTTCTGATTTGTGCAAATTATGATAGGCCAGCTCTAGAGAAATGATGAGCAGTTTTGGTGACAACCCTCCCCCCCAAGCAAGATGGCTGTCTGTCAACACAAAATATGTTCAGTCTCATCTGCAACAGATGAAGGACTTGCTGGTACTGGACTTGGGATATGGTTCAGGCCAGCTGGACCAATGTGTGTGGGGGGGGATGTAAACTAGGGTAGCATCTGCAAGGGGTCGTGCTGGGCTTCACAAAGCGAGGAGGGTTGGAGACCCCAAGGGGTCAGAGGAGGGGTCCCCACTGCTGCTGCTACTCTTTCGATGAGCTGAGGCACAAGGTTCTGGTGTGCTAGGATAGGTGAAAACCAGGCTGGGGGTAAAAGGAGTCAGAGAAGGTGTGGTCATGAGGGTGGGGGTGTGCAGTGCTTCGGGTTCAAGCACGGGCCCCGGGGAAAGAGAGATGCAAGGTACGGGGCGGCTGGAGGCTGGGGAGCTTCTGGTGCCTCGGGTACCGCTGGTTTCGCCTGCATCTCTCTCCTTGTCCCCTTCCGGGATTTTGCAGATGGGGCGATGGGCTTCCAGCACCAGTTCAAGGCGTTCCTTCTGCTTCTGCAGCTCCTCGATCTCGCGCTGCAGCCCTGATTTCTCCTCTTCCAGTTTGTCGGTCTCCTGCAGACACCGGATCAGGAGGAAGTTAGGAAAAGCAAGAGGGGGCCCCGCCTTTTGAAAACCTCAAAGCCTTTAGGCGGAGGATGCGGGGCAGAGTCTGGGGTGGTAGCCGGGGTTCCCAGCAAGTCTGGACTGCAATTCCCATGAACCCTTGGGAGGAAAAATGGGCTCGGCTCCCATCAGGCCCGGGGTGGTTTAAAAGGGGATTGCCGACCAACTTTGGCTGTTCTGGGAAGCGCTATGCAAATAGTCCTTATTCCCCTTTCCGCTCCTCGTTTTTCAGGGAGCTGGGGTATGGTGTGGAGGACTAATATATTGGTTCTCGCGGGCACCTGGGAGGCGGAGCCCCTTCGCTTTGATGGGCTCGGGGCCTGGGCACCTCCAGGCCGACTTACAGACTGCAGGAAGTCGGTCAGTTCCTTTCTCCGGTTCCTGCACTTGGCCGCGGCCAGCTTGTTCCTTTCGCGCCTCACTCGGCGGCGCTCCTCTTCCTCCGGGCTGATCTGGGTTGGAAAGCGAGAGACAGTGAGGTGGGTCTTGAGCTCGCCCTCCACCCGGACGCCCTAGCTCTGCATGCAGCTAGTTCTGGGTACCCAGGCGCTCCTCACTGGATTGGTCAAAATTCCTTCCTTTCACCTGGAATCCTCGCGCTAAAGTGCTAAACCTCGTGCTGGTGTCTCTCCTGTGATGCCCTCGTGTGCCACAAACCTACACCCTCATCTCCGGCCTCAACAGGAATGCTGCAGTTCTCCCGGAAGCCTACTCTTTCCGCAGACAGAAGTGGACTTCCATCCTGAGTCCCCGGGACAGGGTTATCCCGTTTCGTAGGACTCTCAATCCTGCCAGTCTGTGGAAAACCAGATCTCTTTCCTGGGGTTCGTTGGGAATCCACTGTGTGCCAGACAAGAACTGCACCGAAATGTTTTCATTGTTCAGTGCTAGAAATCCCCCCCCATCCTGTGCATGTTAGACGAAGTGCTTTACCGATGAGTACACCTTATAGGTACTGTCTGTCTGTCTGTCTGTTTTGTAACAGGGTCTCATGTAGCCCGGTCAGGCTTCAAGCTTGATGTATATATAGCCAAGATTAATCTTGAACTTCTGATTCTTCTTCCTCTGCTTCTTGATTGCTGTAATTACAGGTGTACACTACCATAACTGGCTTCCTACATAGATACTGTGTGTGTGTGTGTGTTGTGCATGCTGTGCTGCTATGTGTGGATGTGCTCCTGTGGGTGCCAGTGTGTTTTGTGTGGATGTGGGGGGAGGGTTACAGGCAGACATCAGGGGTCTTCTTCAGTTACTCTCCATCTTATTTTTTGAATATGCAGCTCACCAGCTAGGCTGGACTGGTTGGTGAAGGAGCTGCAGGGGTCCAGCTGTCCCTGCCCACTCCCCAAAAGGCTAGGATTACAGAAGTGCACCAGCTTTTATAGGGGTGCTGGGGCTTTAAACTTGAAGTCCTCATGGTTGCATGGCAGACATTTTATTGTCTGAACCATATCCCCAGCCCTGCTACATACAATTTTTAAGATAAAACATTTAAACTTATTTTTGACAATTTCATAGATGCATATAGTGTATCTCGATTGTATCCACTCCCCCACTCCTGATCCCCTCAATATCCCTTCCCCCCACTTTCATGTCCTCTTAGTTTAATAGCCCACTCAGTCCAACAAGTGCCACACACTAGCACATGTGTGTAAGACCATCCACCCAAGCACGGTCCACCTGCCAGCACCCACGCTGTCAAAGAACAATTACTATCCCTCCCTCAGTAGCCACCAGCTGTCAATAGCTCCTCAGCTAGGGATGGGACTATGAGAACTCCAATGAGTTGTAATCCACTTTTCACGTAAGGAACCGAAGCCCACAAAGTATGAACAGTATGATTATAGTACCAGAGGTGGATTTTATTACCTGCTGTATTCATATTGAGTGAATAAGAGCCTCTTCCCCGAGAGGAACCTTAGCCACAGCTCACAACACCAACCCAGCAGTACCCAGGATCAGAGGTGACTTTCAGGACAGAGCGGAAGAGAGGAATTACAGGAGAGGTCAACCCTTGGTCTGTCTGTCTCCTGCTCACACTGTAACCCTGGGTTACAAAGGCTAGCCATTGGGATTCCGACTTGTTGATCATTCTCTGGCCAGTCTCACATCTCTCCCAGTGTCCTGACATCCGTCCCTATTCGACATCCTCTACCCAATCATTCAAGCAACTCAAAATCCGTTGCTGTTTTGTTTTCCTGTGCCAGGGATTGAGTCCAGGGCTTTAGGCGTGAGGCATGTTATCTACTATTGAGCAACACCTCCCAGTCCTGTTGTTTCTTACACCAGAGTTTTCCTGGTTAACATTTAAGTTCTTTTTTTTTTTTTTTCCTTCTTTGGAGACAGGAGCTCATGTTGTCCAAGGTAACCTCAAACATCAAACTCTCTGTGTCTAAAACTGACCTTGAAACTCCATCCTCCTGTACCTCCCAAATGCTGGGATCACAGACTCGTACCATCATGTCCAGGAAAACAAGGTTTTTAGTGTGGAGACTACGGCCTCATATGCTCAGGACAAAAGATGAGCCACATTCTTAAAGATCTTCTGTCTCAGCCCAGGTGTCAGAGAATAGACCTATAACCCTAACACTCAGGAAACAGAGGCAGGAGAATCTCAAGTTCAAGGCCAGCCTGGGCTTCATAGCTAGACCCTGTCCAAAAAATAACACCTCAGCCTCTCGTTGATTTATTCGGGAAAGAATTTCAGCTGTGTCTGGAGTTTTCTGTGAGTTTCCAGAGGTTACAGTGTGGCTTCTGACTTTGGAGTTGAGTAGACCAAAACCAGTCCTGTCTCATTAATCAATACTCTAGTGTGATTTTGGGCAAGTGACGGACTACCTTCACGTTCTCTGCTGGCTGACGAAAAAGCTGAAGTGCATTTCCCAGACAGAGTTGGTGAGGATCTCAGGAAAACTGAGATCCAGAGAATGACTGGAAGGATTTCTCTTTTCTATTCTTTCTCCAGCTATACAGACAGCATAAGCCCTTCTTCAGGCAGGTTCTACACACAGGCACATTACACTCTGTCCACCACCTCCATTTTTGTTCCCTCAGCCGTCTATCCAGAAGGGTTTTCCTTCAGTTCTCCATAAACAAATCCTGCCCCCCTTTTTAGGTCAACGTGCAGCCTTCCCCCAGGAAGCTTTTCCTTGATTCAGAGGTGACCTTTTTGCCTCCATCTCTCTCCTCGGAGACTTCTATGAGCAATAGATGTTCCCTTCTTCTAGCAAGATCTTGTCTCCTGCTCCTAGAACCCCTGTGGGTAATTGCAAATGCAATGTTGGTCTCTCTGTTCCTTACCTGCTCGCAGGCTCTGCGTCTGGCCCCGGGAGGCGGCCCCAGGGTTCGGATGACTCCTGGCCGGGGCTGTGGAGGGTTGTACTGGGAGTACGCTAGAGGTCGGTGATAACCGCCGGACCCCAGAAAATGAGGCTGCACCATCCACTGCAATTCTTGGCTGCCACTCAGAGCGTTGATGCTTGGCACCAGGTGGAACTTCTGAGAGATTTAAAAAAAAAAAAAAGAGGATCAGGGATGAGGTCTGCGTGGCTGGAGGGACTGTGGAGAGACTGGGACTATACCACCGATACTAGTTCTGGATGCACAGATGGGCAACCAGCAAAACCAACTTAGTGGCAAGTCTTTGTTCATGAGCGGTGTGACTTGGGGCAGGTCACAAAAACATCTCTGTAGTTGTGTTTCCCCGTGGGAGCTAATTCTTATCAAGTGTGAATCGCCTGGCACTGTCCTGACCACTTCACAAATAGTGACTCATGCCATTGGGCATGAGAGTGTCTTAATTTTCAGATGGGGAACGGTGGTCCACAGACCCACAGCCAGGAGGAAATGAAGTTTCAACCCAATCCTCCACTCATCTTCACATAGGGGAAAATTACAATTCCTAGCTCCCAGGGTCACTGTGAGAATGAGACTTTTTTATTTTTTATTTATTAGGTTTTGAGATGGGGTTTCAAGTAGCCCAGGCTAGCCTCAAACTCCCAATCCACCTTCACGTCCCAAGTACTGGGATTACAGTCGGAAGACCACACTTGACTTGAGGTTGTGTCTAACAGTCTCAAGTATCAGGTGTCCAGTAACAAGGCACTACAGTGGACAAGAGCTATGACTTTGGCCAGGTAGAGTCTTAACCCCTGAGCGTCTCTCCAGCCCTAGCTGTGATTTTGGATTCAGCCTGTCTCGATCCCAATCTCAGCTCAGCCACTGATTGGCTTTGAGAATAATTGGACCTCAGCGTGCCTCGGGTATATTTTTAATGTACATTTCACTAATGTTGAGGACCGGAGTGCTAACAGCTCTGAAATCATAGTTTTATTGGTCATCTTTAAAATTTTTGATGACTCAAAAAATGATGAGGTCTTAGAGTCCATAAATACGGTAAGGAGATTAAAAGTCTCGGAGCCCATAAATACAGTAAGGAGATGAAAAGGTCTGCCGCCCTTTAGAGGGACTATTCTTTTCAGCCAGAAATCCAAGGATCGGGTTGGGTAAAGGGGGATTCAGTGTTCTGGGAAAAAAACTGGGCTCAAGCCCTAAGCATGAGTTTAGGGTGTGGGCGCCCCGCCGTCCAGGAGAAGCACCGCAAGCTTAGACAAGTCTGAACTGCGGCGTCCCCGGCCCATTGCTTGGGGTACAGTGGCCCAGTGACCCCAGTTCTGGGATAGAGGCACCGCCAGGGGCATCTCCCGCTCCTAGGTTTTCGGGCACAGACCGCTCGAGGCCAGGAAGGGAGGGGCTCCCTGGTGACTCAGCCGCCGTGACTCGGCCGCCGTGACTCGGCGGAACGGACGCAGCTCCTTCCCTCCCCTGGCAACACGTGCGTGCGGCCCCTCGACAGGAAATGGGCACCTGCAACCTCTCAGGTCCCCCCAGCCAGCAGTGGGCGCCGTTGGGTGCCGAAAGTCGGGGGCGTGGGAGTCACGGGCTAGCCGACCCCGCGCGTGTCGCTACTCCTCGCGGGCTCCCTTTGCCCCTCTACTTAGGGAGCAGCTAGCCAGTGTCCAGGAAACCATCAGAGTCTATGCCCTGGGTCCACCGGGCTCCCCTGCGCACACAAAGGACTAGGGACTTGTGGACGCGTAGGGATGGACAGGTGGACAGACGATCCGCGAGTAGCCACTGACAGACGGCCGGGGATTCGCACTCTGTGCCGGCTGGTTTCCCGGGGATCCCATCCCTTTCCTGCGTCCTGATTCTCTAATGCCCAGATTCCAGGAATTTAGTTCCAGATAGAGAGCATCTAATCTGGTCGCGACCAGGCTGAGACAGGTGGGACACAATATTTAGCGGTGAACAGGAGGAAATAAAGACGTCAATGGAGACTGAGGGACGGACTGACAGCGAGTGAGGGGACCGCAGCGCCAAGGCGACTTCGCAGATGGTTCCCGCCCCAGCGCGCGCTCACCCCAGCCGCGGGGAGACTTTGGTTCCTGGACCCCCAAAGAACGGGCAAAACCCCAGGCGCGGTCCCTGCTTTCGCTCCCAGTCCTCGTCCCGGCGCAACCAACCTCAGCGTCCCAAGCTGGGTCCGATCCCGGGGACCCCACTGTCCCCGAGCTCGGTTCTTCTCACCTGCTGCTGGGCGGCCGCCTGCGCCTGCCCCTGCGCCGCAGCGGGGGTCTGCGGGGGGCCGCCGTACGCGCTACCCGCCCCGGAGCTCGGTCCGGGTTCCCCAAAGTCTCGGTACATGCCCTGGCTGGCTGCTCAGTGGGGTCCGCGTCGGCGACAGGGGTTCTGACTCACTGGCGCTTCGCAGTCTTTCTTTTTATGAATGAAAAGTTCTCGGGCTGAACCACTTGGAGCGCAGGGGGTGGGGGCGGGTCTCAGAGGCACCCTGTCACCTCGGGGGCTCCACCTCTCCAGATGCGCCGCCCCATTTGCCATTTCTCAGCGAACTTCACGACCCCTCCCTCCGATCGGCAGCGCCTTTTCTTAGGGAGAAGGGGCCGACTCGGCGTCCCCTAGCGACCGCGGCGGGCCCGCCTCTCTCTGACGTAGGTACCCATACATGGTGCAATTTCCTCGCCGCGCCCAGGTGGAGCTGAGGATTCCCCCTGACGCACCTGCCTGGAGTGCCGCGCCCCGCCCGTCTCGCCCCGCCCCCGAACCAACCCCGCCCAGCAGCCCGCCGCGCCCCCAGCCTTCTTCCCTGGCCTGGACTGGGTTGGTTGAAATAACCCCGCGCGTGGGGGGTTTGAAATGAAGAATGTGAAAGCTGTCGGGAAACTATAAAGTGAGTTATAAAAGCGATGAATTTTTAAAAAATGCTTATTTCCAAGATTCTGACCGCCACCCAAGGCTTCATTCAGCCACAGCTAAGGACCGTCACTGGAATAAGGAGTTTGGAAGGGTTCCTTTTCTTTTCGAGTGTGTGTGTGTGCGTGTGTGTGTGTGTGTATATATGTATGTGTGTGTGTGTAGAGACAGGGTCTCATATATTCCAGGCTGGTCTTGAACTTGCTACAGAATTGAGGTTGATCTTGAATTGACCTTTTTGCCTCCACTTTCCAAGTGCTAGAATTACAGAATACACTGCCACATTTTTCCTTTTTTTCTATTCTTTTCTATTCTTTCTTTCTATTCTTTCTTTTTCTTCTCTTTTTTCTTTTCCATTCTTTCTTTCCTTTCTCTCTCTGTCTCTGAGACAGGTTGTTTATTACAACTCAGGTTGGCCTCCAGCTCCACAGCCACAGATAGGCACTAACTTCTGCCTCCACCTTCCCAAATGATGGAATTACAGACATGTACTATTGTATCCCATCTTTGGCACTAAAACCTCCCTTCTACAAGAACAAAGAATGGGGGGTGAGCTGGTTCACAAGCCCGATGATCTGCGTCACCGCCTGAAAGGCCATGTGGTGCTAGGAGAGAACCTCCTTCTGAGTAGTGTCCTCTGCCCCCGCAGGGGCTCTGGTGGTCAGCTCCAGGCTGGCCTTCAGGAAGGTGAGGTGCAGGGTCGCCTCCCTTGGGAACAGAGGCCAGAGATCAGGATTTGAAGCCAGGAGGCCACTGTGGTTCTGGGGGTTCTAGGGCCAGAGCTGCTCTGTCCTGTCTGAGTGACCCTAGGCAGGTTCTCTGAGTCCCAAGTGGGCCTCCCTGTTGACCTCACAGGGCTGCTGCTCTAAGGAGCTAATGAGATCACAGATGTGAAAGTGCTTTGTGAGCTATAAAGGACAGTGCACTCACAAGGTGATTACCAGCCCTCTCTTGCCCTGGTTCTACTCAATGCTTTTCCTCTACAAAGAAAACCACCACCGCTCGCCAAAACAAGATATGGGTGTGTGTTGAGGGGGATGTTTGAGGCAGTGAGACCCATGAAAAGTACAAGCATAATATCTGCATGCTGGACTCTGGAAAGCTCTGGGGACTGGGTTTGAATTCTGGGTAGTTTATCCACTAGCTGTGTGACCTGAATGAATCACACAATCTTTCTGAGCTGTTTCCTCATCTGTGAAATGGGAAACATCTTGATAACTATATGTCAGGATTACTGAAGATAGGAATACATTAGAGTCACAGAGCAGATAACTACATATCAGGACTCCTGAAGATAGAAATACAATAGTGTCACAAAGGTTGCAAACCTGTCATCCCAGCAGATGGGAGGTGAAAGCAGGAGGATCAGGAGTTTAAGGTCAGTCTCAGCACCATAGGAAGTTTGAGGCCAACCTGGGCTACATGAATCCCTGTCTTTTTTTAAAATTTTTTATTATTTATTATTTATTCAATTGTGCATGTATGTGTGTGTGTGCGCGTGTGTGTATATATGTGTGTGTGTAGAACCACGGACAAATTCGGGAATCACCATGGACCGCCTCTACCTCCTCCTTGTTTACTCTGCCCTGGGAATGAATCCCTGTCTTAAAACAACAATAATGTTACATAGTTTGCACAGCGCATAGTAAGAATTTGACAAATGGTATCAATGATAAATTCACAGGTGAATAAAAAATGAAAAGTTCTGGTGATGGGAGCCTTTTGGGACTCTGATTACATGCATGAGCATACCCCCAACCACACCCACACCCACACCCACACTGACTGATATGTGAACTCCTGCGTTGACCAACTGATCCAGCTGGACAGACGATACAGGCAGCTGGGTGGTGGTGTGGGTCTTTGCTGCAGAAGAATGACTGTGTCTGTCCTCTCCCAGAGCCGTCTGGGGCAGCTGGCTGCGCAAGGGCCCAGGTCTCCAACGGCAAATGCGGACGTGACTTTGAACGTCTTTCCTGCTCTAACCGTCTTGGAGCCACAAGGAGCCCTTTCAGCAGCAGCACATTCCAAGCTCCTCAGTCACAAACTCCTGCCTTGTGGTTGCACAGACGTTCCTGGTGGCTGACCTCACTGGCTCCGAGCCAAGGAGCCAGGGGAGAGAACCCCGGGGGGTCAGGGTGACTGCTGAGAGTTAAGGAGACCTGAGAGGCAGACCCCACCACCGTCCCTCCGTTGTCTGTGGCTTCCGCTTTCTGAGCCCAGTGAAACCCCACCTCTGGGATTGACAAAAAGGAAGGATGGGCGGGTGGGCGCGGCATCTAGTGGGTTCTCAGGGCCACCAGGGGATGGGAGGTGATGTTTATGTTTTTTAGTTTCTATTCTCTTTTTAAATTGAAGCTTACTTTTTTTTTTTTAATTGAGGTGCAATGCACACAGTATACAATTAGCCATTTTTAAAGCGCACAGTTCGGTGGCATTCACAGTCTTGTGCAACTACCCCCTCTGGCTGGTTCCAAAACTTTATTGCTCTAGAAAAACACCTCATGTTCCATTAAGTAATCACTCCTAATGTTCCCCTGTCCCATCATCTCCTGATGACCTCCGCTCTACTTTCCGTCTCTATGGCTTTGTCTATTCTGAGCATTTCATGTAAGGAGAGTCAAACACCTTGTAGCCTTTTATGTTTGGCTTCTTTCCTCTTAGCACAAAGGTTTTCAAGGCTCACTCACGCTGTGACATGGAGCAATACTCTGGGCTTTTTATGACTGAGTAATATTCCATGCTTCATGTAGATGGCAGTTTACTCTCAAGTTGATGATGTTGTTTCCACTTTGGGGCTCCTCTGAAGAACACCGCTATGGACATTAAGGTACATATCCTTGTGAGGACGTATATTTTCATTTAGGTTGAGTATAATCTCAGGGGCTGCCAGATTTTCCAAAGTATCTGTCTCATTCTGTATTACCACCAGCACTATGAGGAAGGTGCTGATCTTTCCAAATCTTTGTCAACCCTAGTAAGTTTCCAGTTTGGTGTGTGTGTGTGTGTGTGTGTGTGTGTGTGTGTGTGTGTGTGTGTATCAGAGGATACTGTGTGTCCTTGTGAAGGCCCAAGAGTGACCTCAGGAATCACCCTGGATTCCTTTACCTCTTTTGGCTTGGCTCTGGGATTTTTCCCAGACTCTGCCTTCCAGAGCGGCTGCTGTTTCTGCCTGGCATTTTTACCTGGGATCTGGGATCCAAACTCAGGTCCTTCTGCTTGGGGGGGCGGAGTCTTAACCCCTGAGCCATCTCTCCAGCCCCAGCTTGTGATGTTTAAGTCGAAGTGGCTGCAGAGGTTGTCAGGTGGCATCTCATGTCCATTTTCACCATTAGGATTTTTTTTTATTATTTATTCAATTGTGTGTGTCTATGTGTGTGTGTGTGTATGCATGTGTGTGTAGAACCACGGGTGAATTCGGACCGCCTCCACCTCCTCCTTATTTACGCTGCCCCGGGATTTACAGGCTCCGCCCTACCAGGACCAGAAACGCAGGCCTGCCCCCACTTCTGCCCGGCGTCTATACTTGGGGTCTAGGATCCGAACTCAGGACCTTCCACCTGCAAGGCAGAGGCTTAACCTCTGAGCCACCTCTCCAGCCCAGGATTTTTTTTTTTTTAATCCAAGTCTCACGTAGCTAGGTTGCTCTCGCACTTCCTATGCAGCTGAGGGTGATCTTGAACTGCTGATCCTCCTCCCCCTGGGTGCTGGGATTACAGGCGTGTGTCACTCACTACCCTTGGAATTTTTCCTTCAAGGCCTCTTGTTTTCTTGCAGTTTATAAAAATGTGTCTATTTTTTATGCTAAACAATCTTAGACTTGTATGTCTGGAGCCTCCATCCAGCTGCTGCTTCTCTGCTCTTGCCATGAGACCCCCAGGGCTGCTGCTACCCTGCTGCACACGGCCTGCTTTGCCTCAGAGTCTGTTATCACCACGCTCTTCTTGGAAATTGTTATGATGGGGGGGCGAGTGTTCCGTGGTGCACATGTGAAGGTCAGAGGGAAACTTCGCAAAGTCTGCTCTCTCCTTTTCAGGGGTTCCAGGGCTCAAATTCAGGTTGCCAGACTGGCACTGCAAGAGCTTGACCCACCATGGCATCTCGCCCGCCTCAACCCAAGTTCGGGTTCCTGCCCACTCTCTATCAGGCCTCCCTGCCCCGCTCAGCCTCTCTCCTGTCACAGGCTGGCTTCTCTGCCGACTTTTCCCCCCTCCCCATCCCTGCCACTCTCATCCCACAGTGCTGGGATACCCGAGCTTGGGACAAATTTCTCATGCAACACTGTTCTTGGTTGTGTAAAGAATATTACCTTTCTGCCCTTAATATCCTGCCCAGAATACCTTCTAAATGTTTTATATTATGGAGAGACATGTATGTGTGTATCTCTATCTGTATATCTATCTGTATCTCTCACTTTGGTGAGCTTAAAAAAAAAGAAAATTTCAAGTGAAAAAAAAAAAAGGAAATGTAGATAAGAAATTATTTAAAAAAATTTTTTGAGATGGGTAGTCCAGGCTGCCTTGGAATTCACTACATAGCTTATGCTGTTCTCAACTTGTGGCAATCCTCCTGTCTCAACCTAGCGAGTACTAGGATTACAGGCATGAACTTTTCTTTTGTGGTGCTTTATGTTTAAAGACAACACACTCACATATCTCAAAACCCAACAGGCTATACATGCCTGTATCCCAGGATGCTCAGGACTGCCCTGAGGTCAATGCTAGCCTGGACTACACAGTGAAACCCTGTCTCAAAAGAAGGGGAGGTGGTTCAGGGATTAAGACTCTGTCTGTCTCTGTCTGGAAAGCAGAAGGTCCCGACTTCAGATCCCAGGTCTCACATTAAAAACTGCCAGGCAGAAATGGCAGCGCCTGCACTTCTGGCCCTTGTGGGTAAAGTAAGGAGAAGGTAGAACAATCCAGGATGATCTCCAAAGTCAGCCTTGGTCTTTCACAGGGACACGCAGTGCCCTCGCCCCCACAAAAATTTTTTTAAAAGAAAAAAGGGTGTAGATAAGAAGCCTGCTCCTTCATGTGACAAGTTTTTTAAAGTATTTTATTTATTAAGAGAAGAGAGGGAAAGACATGGGGGGAAGGTGGGTGTAAGTGAGAGAATAAATTTCAGAAGTCAGTTCTCTCCATCCACCATGTGGACTTCCAGAAACAGAACTCAGGTCACCAAGTTTGCAAGCAGCACCTTAGTCCCCGAGCTAGTTCATCAGCCCCATGACCAACATCTTACGTATATTTTTACCCAGGAGTAGCCTGCCCTACATTCAATTTTATTCCTTGTTTTCGTTTGTTTATCTCTCAAATATTGGGAAGATTTCTAGTGAGTATGTGTATGTTTGTTTCATTTGAAACAAACAAATCAATCAACCAAGGATGGGCATGGTGATACCCACCTGAAGTCCCAGCTCCCGAGGAGGTCGAGGCAGGAGGATTGCTTTAGCCTGGGAAATAGAGCAAGACTTTGTCAAACCAACAAACCACTTGGTGGAGGAATGCTTCACATTTAAACTAATCTGCACTTTTTAGTGCAGTGGTCATGTATTTTGACTGGGGCAACCATGTTCACACCTTCACACTGTCCCCCAGAAAGCTGTCCCTCACAGCCAGTCCCCCGCGGGAGGAAATCACTTACTCATTTCCATGGCTGTAGATTAGTTTCGTCTCGCTGAGAATTCCACACTGATGGAGTCACAAGACATGTGCTTTTGTGTCTGGTTCTGGCTCTGCTCTCATCACCCGTCTGTGTAGTTTCTTCGTATCATGTGTGATCGATCCTTTTGTGTGACTGCGTAGGGTTCCCAGATTAACTGCACTGAAGGTTGGATGCAGCTGGGCATGGGACACCATGCTGCAGTTCCGTCCTTGGGAGGCAGAGGCAAAGGATTACTGCAAGCTCAAGGTTACAAAGTGCATTCCAGCATTGAAGAGTAAGAAAACAACACCAAGCAGGTACATAGCCCTGAGATGGAAGCCATGAATGAGGTCATCCTCAGCCACATGGCAAATTCGAGATCACCCTGAGCTATATTAGAACAGTCACAAAAAAATAAGTGGAGCTAGACATGGAAGGGAGGACATGAGAGGAACTTGGCCTTGGCCCCAAGGCACAAAACCAAGTGCAAGGAAAGCAGCCGACCTGGTGCTAGGGACAGTGCTGGGATGCGGTGAGGCATTTCACAGCAGAAGCAAGGGATGGAGGGAGAGAGGAAGGGAGGGAGGGAGAGAGAGAGGGAAGGAAATGAGGGAGGGAGGGAGGAAGGAAGGAAGAAGAGGAGGGAGGGAGAGAGGGGGGGAGGGAGGGAAGAAGAAAGGAAGGAGATGAGGAAGGGAGAGAGGGAGGGAGGGAGGGAGGGAGGGAGGGAGGAAGGAAGGAAGGAAGGAAGGAAGGAAGGAAGGAAGGAAGGAAGGAAGGAAGGAGAGGAGAGCAAGGAGGAGAGGAGGGAGGGAGGGAGGGAAGGAAGGAAGAAAAAGAGGGAGGGAGGGAGGGAGGAAGGAAGGAAGGAAGGAAGGAAGGAAGGAAGGAAGGAAGGAAGGAAGGAAGGAGAGGAGAGGAGAGAGGGAGGGAGGGAAGGAAGAGAAAGAAAGAGGAAGGAAAAAAGGAACTCCAGCTGACCCCAAGGCAGAGCAGGTCCCTTGGTCTCCAGAGGAAGGACTGCGCTGAATGCTACAGGGAGTCAGGGGCCTGTGGGCCATTGCTCTTCCCCATCTGTCCACCTGCGTCTTGTCTGCACACCAGCCACTGGGGAACGCATTCGAGAATGACCCCAGGTCACTGGGGGTCCAATTACTACAGGATATTATGCTGCTCGCTCTTTTCTCCGAGAGCGAGCCTCAGTTCCCCTTTTCATATTTAAAATATTTTATGTTTTTACCATTTATGTGTGCTTATTTGAAAGGGAGGGAGGGAGGTATACACACAGACACACATGCAAAAAAATACTAATGAAGAAGAGAGGTAGGGAAGGAAAGAGGAAGAGAGAGAGAGAGAAGGTGTATACATGCCTGCCACGGTGCATGGGTGAAGGTCAGATAACCACTTTCCCTCCACCCTTCGAATTTCCAGGAACTGCATTCAGGTCTGCCAGCATGCACTTTACCCAGCGACCTGTCTCACCAGCCTGGTTTCCCCTTTTTATACATCAGTGATTCACATACCATCGCCCCAACCAGAAGTTTCAGCGGCGAGCTGGAGGGTGTGCTGAGGGTGGGGTGTGGGTGGGCTGGAGGGGGAGGTGGGGGGGCTGAGGGTGGGCTGGAGGAGGGCTGGAGGGTGGGCTGAGGGTGGGCTGGAGGGTGGGGAAACATTGTTTCTCATCATGGCTCCAAACCACACAAGTGTGGGAGACCCGAAGCCTGGAAGGGTGGCAGGTTTGGAAAACTGCCCCTGGGGGAAGGACAGCCAGACTGCAAGAGGGGGGAGGGTTGGCTAGGGCACCCCAGACATCCTTTCCCACCCATCTCACAGATGAGAACAGAGAGGTTCACAGGACGCACACACATTTGAAGTGTCTGCGCCAGGCACGAACTTAGCACTTTGTGTGTTAACTCCTCCGTTCTTCCCAGCCCTCCTTTTATATTGACACGGGAGCCTCCAGACTGGCTAACCTCGCCATTCCCTTAACTTCTGGATGCCTCGGTTTCATTCTTGAATCTGCTTTCAGAGTTGTCGGGAGAAGACACTCGAGGTGTGGAGAGTGCAGAGAACCCACAGTGAGGGCCAGCCGATGTTTTCAGAAATTGCCACTTTGTTTATGCCTCATCGTCCACTTCTGCTGTCCGGAGGGGGCTCTGCACACCGCCCATGGAGTGGGTCCTGAGCCCTCCCGGCCCAAAAGAGCGGAAGCTTATTTATCACCTAGTTCTCCAGCTCCTTCTGAAACCAGACCTGGGACCCCCTCCCCACTTCCTGTCCCCAGGCTCCCAGGATCTTGTCCCCAGGGCTGCCAGCTCCGGAGCTGGGCCAGGAGTGGGAAGAAACACTTATCCTAGGATGAAAGGCTGGCGGGCCTGGGCTGGATCCATAAACTGCCCCACCCGTGCTGGAGGACCTCCAGGCACCGTGTAAACTGAGTCATGGGGGGGGGGTGAGTCATGCAGCCTGTGAGCGAGAGCCAACTGGGCCAGAGCAGGCCCATGGGACAGCTGGCCTCACCTCAGGATCCGCAGTGCCCCTGGGCATGTGTGAGCCCCTGACCCTGGGCAAAGTTGTGCAGGACCACCTGGGCTCCCGGTGGGGCAATGGATGAGAGACTGGGGTCTCCATCCACTCAAGTGTGTGTGTGTGTGTGTGCGCACGCTGTGTATGTGTGTACACACTATGTGTGTGACTGTGCTCTGTGTGTGCTGTGTATGTGTGTACGCACTGTGTGTGCTCTGTGTGTGTATATGCACTGTGTGTGTGCACTGTGTGTGTGTAGGCACTGTGCGTGCTGTGTGTGTTTGCACTGAGTGCGCTGTGCATGTGTGTACGTATTATGTGTGTGACTGTGCTGTGTGTGCGCGCTGTGTATGTATGTACGCACTGTATGTATATGCTGTGTGTGTGCACTGTGTATGTATGTGTGCACTGTGTGTGTGTGCTGTGTAGGTGTGTGTGTATGCATGCTGTGGGGTGTTGTTTGTGTGTGCTCTGTGTGTATATGCTGTGTATAGGTGTGTGTGTGCTATGTGTGGCTGTGGAGGGTATGATCTGTGTGTATATGTGCTATGTGTGTTGCGTGTGTGCTGTGTGTATGTTTGTGCTGTGTGTATGTGTGAGCTGTGTGTGTGTGTGCTGTGTGTGTGAGTTGTAAGGGGGTTTGTGTGTGTGCGTGCTGTGTATGTGTATGTGTGTGCTGTATGTGTACTATGTGTGCTGTGTATGTATGTGCTGTGTGTGTGTGTGTGTGTGTGTGTGTGTGTGTGTGTGACCTGTGGGGGGGTTTGGGTGTGTGCGTGTTGGGGGAGGATGAGCAGCAAGACAGGAAAAGGAGGCTCTGAGTTGAGGATTGGGGTTTGGACTAGTGTCAATCCCCTGAGACATTCTTGCGGGACACTTCGCTGCCCTCTCCTGGCCTCGGAGGGTTTGACTGGTTTCTTCAGGAGGCAGCTCTCTGCTTGGGGGTGGGGACAGTGCAGCAGAGGAGGCGCTAGGGACTGCTCTGGGACCCCACTGTCCTCTAGGGTCTCCTGTAATCCAGGCAAGTTTAGAACTTGCTATGTATGCCGAGGCTGAACTTGAACTCCTAACCTTCTTGCCTCTGGGCCCCAGGTGTGGGGATCAAGGGATGCATTGTCACCCGGGGGCTTGACCTTGATTTACTTATTTAGCATCTTTCTGCCTGGGTGGGAGGAGAGCTATGAGGAACGAGTGGATGCGAGGGTCTAGGTGTGTGCCTTGCACACAACCCCTCTGTAAAGCCCATGCCTTGGATGAGCAGGGGCCTCCGAGGTGTCCATGGGCTTCGGCCCGTTTCCTTCCTTGGGACGTTGTCCCTGTCGCCTGCCACCCTGCCTACTTTCTGTCTAGCCTCAGGGTCACTTTGCCCCATCTGGAGGCCAGTGACCAAAGAACAATGGAGGCTAGAGGGTCTCGGCCTGTTGCCCTCAGCTTTACCCCCACAATGCCTGAGAGACGCGCGTCACAGAAGTGGGGAGTTTCCCTTCTCGATGAATCAGCTGCCTGACCCAATCATCATCCCTCCCAGGGCCCCTCCCAGCCAGAGGGAGTGGGGTGCAGCTGCCCTGCCAGGAAAATCCCCAAAATGGTGCCAAAGATGCGGCTGAAACATCTGCCAGTTTAGCCGTTTCCTGTCCCCACGGGTTAGACACAACTCCCTGGCTTCTGTCACCTCTTGCTTTCCCGTTTTATATTTTATGTGAGAGGGGAGAAAGAGTAGGCATGTGAGACAGTGTGCCTTAGGGTGACTTTCAGAAGTCTGTTTTCTTTTTCCACTCTGTGAGTTTGGGGATCAAACTCAGGTCTCCAGCTTTGTACCCAGTCGCCTTTCCTAGCTGAGCCACCTCACTGGCCCATCCTTCCAAAAGAAACAGATCACAGGTCTGGGGGTACAATCTAGGCACGTCCATGCTCCCAGGTAAGCAGGATCAGGCCAAGAGCAGGGCCCCCTGCCAGCCTGGGTTTGAGGAAGCGCGCAGGCAGGGGAGTAGTCCATGCTGTAGGCTGAAGGGACCCCACCTTCCTACGAAGGCCTAGTGGAGCAGTCTCTGGACCTCAGCATCTTCATTGCTCCATTTAGGCCTCTCCTGCCTCCCAAGACTTTTTTGGGGCCTCTGTTTCTTCTTCTGCAAAATGGCAGTAATCACAGAGCCAAATGCAGCTTAGATGAGATAATGTAGTAAATGCTTAGCACGGTGTCAAGCTCTTGTTAACGAGGACACCGCCCTACAGACAGAACAGTCTCCATTCAATCGCCCACTATCCAAGAGCGTTGATTTGGTGCCTGATTTGGGCTCTGAGATGGATGCTGGATACTCTGGAGGGTAAACAGTGGCCACCATCCTTGAAGGCTTTCAGATACACGGATGAGATCCACAGGTAAGTGGGTGTAATGGCAGTAAATGTAGGTACAATTGAAGTAAAATGCACAGGGAGCCAGAAAGTGAGATGTGGTTAGCAGGGAAAGTAGGTACGAGTCAGGCATGCCCAGAAGAGGCTATAGATAAACAAAGGTGCCAAAGCAAGAAAAACCAGATGTGTGAGAATCACATTCTGAGGCAAAGATCAGCAGGATATGGAGATGAGGTTGGGAGGGGGGTCACACGAGATGGATCAGAATCAATTTCTTCATTGGATTCGTGGGGAGGAGTGGCTCAGTGGATAGATGTTTGCCATGAAGCGTGAAGATCTGAGTTTGGGGCCCCAGAACCCATATAAAAAGCGAAACAGGCATTGTGCTGTAATCCCAGCACTATGAAGACCAAGACAAGGAACCACCACAGCAAGCTACCTAGACTAGTCAGTTGGCAAGCTCTGGATGAGAGATCTTGACTTGGTAAGTAGTTGGAGCGTAATCAAGGAACAGCCGACACTAACATCCACGCACACTTGTGCGTACATTTCGGCATAGAGAAACAAAATAATCTATGGAGAGGCTGCTGGGATCCGAACCAAAACCTAGATACTGCTCTACTTCAATGTAGTACAGATTCTGGGCCTGTGACTTTGGGACTACAAAGAGACAGCTGTCAACCAGATGTTACATAACACTGATCCTGTGACCAGTGCCTGCATGGGAGGTATTCAAACAGGAGGCAGAGACCCAGGCTTCATGCCAGGAGGTGAAGTGCCAGTTGGCTTCAGTGGGGTGCATGGGCGGAAAGGGGTGTTGGAGGAAAGCTGGGGTAGATTGTAGAAGACTCATAAATGTCAGATCAGGTGAATAGAGGAGGCTGCAGGGGAATCAGAGGTATTTTGGTAGAACGCATGTATGGCAACTCTGCAAAGGGACTTGGGAACTTGGCTGATGGGGAAGAGACAAGTTGGTGGCTATTTCCAAGGTTTGGGGGAAACAGCAAGGAAGGGGCCAGGCAGGGCTACAGATCTGGGTGGAAAGGAGGGATGGGCATATCCTGCTTCACTATGGGAGGACATCATTTGGGACAGCTTTGTAAGACCCCAGAGGGCTCAGCCAGGATGCCACTCTCTTCCCCGCCCTGGCCCCAGGATCTTGGCTCACTTTGGTTAACGGTAAGGCACGGATGGTCAGAGGTAGGCAGGGCACCTGGCTCTAACTTCTGAGCTTCGGGGAGCTTTGGGGAATTCCCAAGTCTGGGCTGAGGTGGACTTGATCCTGGGAAGTCGGGTGGAGAGGAAGCTGGGGAGGGGTGAAGCCGCATCTCATGACTCAGCCACTTCCACCCAGTCAGTCCAGTGGCATCTCCGCTCCACTGCTCCAAATTCCAATTTGGTGAGGATGCTACAGGCTGAGTCAGCTCTGGCATGGGATCCCCATCTCAGGGGGCTCCCTGCCAACTTCCCTGGCCCCCAACCAAGGCCAGGCACAAGTTTGGGGAGGCAAGGGTGGGTGGAGGGCAACATCCACAAGCTAGGCTCCTTGAGGCTACAGCAGCCACAAGGAGGAAGATGACTGTGAGGTCACATGACCGTGAGATCACATGACCATGCTCTGCCAGCTCTGGGTGGTGTCAGGTCAGGGACCACACTCCGCAGAGCCAGGGGCCCAGCTCTGCCCACTTGCTGAATTACCCTAGATTATCCTCCACGGCAGGATGGGGACAAAAATCTCCTTAAACAGGTCATGAGAGTTTAGGGGATGTATGGGACGTGCTTTGGAAACTATTCATCGCTCCTAGGGTAGTCGATGGCAGAAAGGGGTCCCCAGGTTAGGACTTCTGCAAGTAGCAACTGCGGCTGCACTGGATGCTCTGGGACTGGTGCTGAAACCCAGCCCACTCGCCTCTTGCCAATCTGGGATTGCCGGGACCAAGAGAGCACTTTTCAAAAACTTGTTCTGTCAGCATGCATACGCACACACATGGAGGGAGGCTGGAGATACAGCTTAGTATATATAGACATAGTGCTTGCCTAATGTGCAAGAAGCTCTGTGTTTATTTCCCACACACCCCTAGACATAGCATCATATACCTATAATCCCAGCACTGGAGAGGTGGAGGCAGAAGGCTCAGAAATTCAAGGTCATCCCTGGCTACATTATGAGTCCAGGCTATCCTAGGATACCTGAGCCCATGTTTCAAAGGAAAAATTAAAAATTAGAATACAAGGTAGATTCAGAGTGTAAATGAAAAATAAGCTAACAACGAAAACAAATGTACCTTGGGAGCAAAAAGAGCCTCCTCCCCCAGACTTTCTGGAAACCATAATACATGGATTTATGGAGAATCAAAGAAAAGAACCAAGGGAAAGCAAGCCAGCTTGACAGAGGGTCTCAAAGAGGGAAACACACTTTCTTCACTACTGAGAGCAGAAATGGAGGCCTGGCTGGCTTAGGAGCAGCCTCTCCCGGAACCAAAGCAGGTACCCAAAAGGACAGTATTTAAAAAATACTCAACACACAGACCCAAGCTGGGTTTTATTGAAATGCCAGAGCAGGCACAGGTCAAGGTAGCCAGGGAAGGGAGAGAGGTGATGCAGGTTATGAGTTGGCAGGCAGGGGCAGGCCCCATGTCTAGGACCCTGTATCCTTGACCAGACGATGAATGGGCCCCGAACAGCATGCTCAGTCCTTTAGGGTCCCTGGCACCTGGACTATGCTACAAGGGCAGGGATTGGAAGCACTATGTTCTTTCCCTCGATAAGGGAGAGAGAAAATAAGATGCAAAAGGGGTGGGATACAGGGGTGGGGACGGCCAAGGCTCCTGAGTACCTGCCCCAATCTGTGGTTCTGGGCAGTGGAGGGGAGCAGCATCAAAGAGGGAGCCAGAATCCCAGTCTCTAGGGGCTGCAGTCAGCCCTGAACGAAGGGCAGGAGTTCAGGGGGACGGAGGCGCACGCAATTCTCAAGTGAACTACTCCATAGAGCTGGGGGGCTTGGCCTTCTTGGGACAAGGATGAAGAAGACAGGAGGATCCATCCCCAGCAAGGGGGGAGAGGGTGGGCTCTCCGGTTTGGTCCCTCTAGGTCAGTTCTACGTTATTGGCACGGTCCAGCACACGAGAGCCACGAGCATTGCCTCTAAGCTGGAAACGGCTCTCATAGAGAGTGGGACAAAGGTGCCAGCGGTTAGCCCGGTAGATGCCCAGGTAGGTGTAGACGTCTGGTTTGTAGGTGAGCAGGCACTTGATGCCTGCAGCACGGATGGCAGAATCTGCCTCTAGCACACCTAAGCGGTCCGTGAAGTCGTCTGTGTAAACACAGATGACCTGGCGCCCACCCTCCTTGGCCCGCGGGCTCACCTTGGCCACCTGGAGTCGGCCTTCAACCACAGCCCGGGCAATGCCAGCCCAGGCATGGTCCAACTTGAAACCAGGTGCCAAGTGAATCAGCCACTTGCCAGAGAGCACATGGTGCGTGATGGCCAGCTGGCGCAGGGTACCTGGTGTGATGGGTCGCCCACTGGTTTGCAGAACCTCCCAGGCTGCCTGCAGGCCCTGCACGTCTCCCGAGTTGGGGTCGTAACCCTGTCCGTAGGCTGCGATCCAGCCCACGGGCTCGGAGTTGGGTGAGCCAGGGTCCCCATAACGGGTGACTTGGGATGGTGGGTACTTGGCCAACCAGGCGTCCAGCTCAACCGCAGGTGTGGTACGGGCATCAAACACCAGCCAGGGATCCATGTCGGCCGCCATGGCCTCCGCAGCCAGGTGCTCAGCAGTGAAGCCGTCCTCTCGGCCACCTGGAGAGTCTTCCTCCTCCAGCTCCTCACCGGGCTCCATCCTGCTGTGAGCAAATTGAGTCAGGGTTGGTTTGAGACCATAACTACAAAGCACCGGGGCCCTACAGGATGCCTGGCACTGTTCCAAACTGCACTGTTCCAAACTGCACTGTACCAACTGCGTGGCCTGGGGCAAGATTTCAAGTGCCTGAGTATCTCATCTTCACCGCGGGGTAACAGCCGATGGATCCTGTCTAGATTTGCCTTAAGAGTGAAATGAGCTCTACCTAGGTGTTGCTGTCATTAGCTCTCCCGGCTCACAGGCAGGAAAACCGTAACTGGGAAGAGAGACTTGCCCGAGGTCACACCCGCAGGGAGAGGCAAGGCTTTGGCGTGAACTGGTAGCGGCCCCACCGCGCTGCCCGGCCCGAGACCCGGAGGTCCAGGCACGCCGCGATTTAAAGGACAAGGGCAAAGCAGCAGCTCCGCCGACGCTAGAGGCAGCCCGCGGGGGACCAGGCGTCTGCAGCGTGCGGCCTCGAGCGCACTTAACAACCGGGACCCCGAGGCTCGCAGAGAGCAGGGCCCCCCTGAGGTCAAGGGCCCACGTCCGGTCTCGAACCCTCAAGTCCAGCCCCGTCTCCGGCCCTGCTGCGCCCGCCGCCATTAGCGCTCACGGCCCGAGAGGCGCCCCCGCCCCGCCCCGCCCCGCCCCTTCCCCTCCAGCCGCCCTGCAGTCACCTGCGGCCTTCGCTGCGTTCTGCGCCGGTCCAACCCCGGACCCGGCTCCGTTCCTGCCCGGGTTCCGCGCCGCCGCCGCCGCCGCCGCCGCCGCCGCCGCCGCCGCCGCCGCCGCCGCCGCGCCCCGCCCCCGCCACGGCCGCCGCCGCCGCCATCTTAGCGCCCCGCTGTCTCAACAACAACTTTATAGACAAACGCTGCCACGGGGCGGGGTTCAGGGGCGGGACTAGCCGCACGGGGCGGGGCCTCCAGGGGAAGGGGCGGTATGGTTTGGGGCGGGGCCAGCGCGGGAATCCTGGGAGGAGCCTGTCTGCGGGGGCGGTGCTAACGTTCGTTCCTTGGGCTTGGGGGCGGGCTGGAGTGTAGGGCCTGACGACGCGCACCGCCCCGGAGGCTCCAAAAAGACGGAGCCCGGGTCCTGGGAGCTGCATTCAGCCGGGCGGCGCTAGGACTCCGCGGGAAGTGGTGGGGGCGGAGCAGGCGGCACCAGGACCCGGGGGAACCGCAGCCGGCGGGCGGGCGGCGAGCAGGCCCGGGGGCCGGGAGGCTGCGGGCGGCGGCGCTGGGCCCGGCGCGGCGAGAGAGGCCCCGAGATGCCGAGCAAGAAGAAGAAATACAACGCGCGGTTCCCGCCGGTGAGCACGTGGCCGGACCCGGGCGCAGAGGGCCGGGCTCCCGGGAGGCTTGGGCCCAGGCCCTGCTGGGGGGCGGGCGCATCTCCGTGTTCTGGACCCGGACGCCCCGCCCCTTTCCGTGCCCTCCTGGCTCGGCGCCCCCCGCCCCTTTTCTCCCGGGATACCCCCCCAACACCTGTGCGGGGACGAAGGCGACGGCGTCTGGAACCCCGTCCTCTTTCGCAGGCGCGGATCAAGAAGATCATGCAAACGGACGAAGAGATCGGAAAGGTGGCGGCGGCTGTGCCTGTCATCATCTGTATCCTTCCTGGGGGCTTGGCAAGGCTGAGGGGCGTGGGGCGGGGCTGTGGCACTTCCCTCCGGGATTCTCCTTGACGCCCCTCAGCTCGGGCACTCGAGCTGTTTCTGGAGTCTTATTGAAGAAGGCCTGCCAGGTGACCCAGTCCCGGAACGCCAAGACCATGACTACATCCCACCTGTGAGTGGCCATAAGATGGCAGGGCCAGCGAGTGAGGGGGCAGTATTTGCCAGGGAGGCAGGTGGTAGGCTGTAGGAGGCCTGGTGGGTTTGGACCGGTGTTCCAGACAGGAGGGAACAACCTGAACAGAGGCCGGGAGGTCCGATGGAGGTGGAGAGGGAGAGTTTCCACAGTGCAGCCTCCTCACATCCAGAGCCTGTTGCTGTCCTGTGCAAGGACCTGAGTGTCGGGGTGCTCCTGAGTCCTTGCCCCCCTCGCTCCCCCCAGGAAGCAGTGCATTGAGTTGGAGCAGCAATTTGATTTCTTGAAAGACTTGGTGGCCTCAGTGCCTGACATGCAGGGCGACGGGGAAGACAACCACATGGATGGGGACAAGGGTCCTCGCAGGTGGGTGACCGGGATCAGGGGCATAGGTGGGATGGCCAAGGCCACAAGGGCTGTGTGTGTGTGTGGGTCTGTGGGGTAGTCGAGCAGTGGGGAACCCTCTGAGCAGATGGACCGTATCTTCCCAAAGGGGTCGGAAACCAGGAGGCGGCAGCCGGAAGAATGGAGGGATGGGAAGCAAAAGCAAAGATAAGAAGTTGTCTGGGACAGACTCGGAACAGGAGGTGGGTGAAGCCTGCTTGGGGGTGATGGGAGGGGCACCCATGCCAGGCCAGGCTGGCTGGACCCTTGGCCTCATTCTTACGGTGTTCTCTTACCCCTCTGTCTCCATATGAGTTCAGAGTCGTCTGTCTATCTCCGCTGGGGTCTGGGCTCACCAGTGATGGGTTTGGGCCTTCTCTTGTCATTTCTGACCCCTGATGTGCTCACAGGACGAGTCTGAGGACACAGATACTGATGGAGAAGAGGAGACTGCACCGCCTCCCCCCCAGGCCAGCCACACCCCTGCCCACTTCCAGAGGTGAGGCGTCTGGGACCATCAGCAATGGGCTGGACCATTTTGTTCTGTGATCCTGGCCACTGGTGGTGTTGGTAGCTGACGGGAGGGGTGGGATCGTCTTAAAGCAAGAGGCTGTGAATCTTGAGAAGTCTTGGTCCGACCTTAGTTAAGGGTGATGGGGAGGACCTAGACGGGGGTTGTGCAATCTGTCTGGGGCTTAGCTGGGTACAGAGAGTGGCAGGCTCCACATATGCCCCCAAGGGTGGTGTGGGGCTGTGGGTTGGGCGCAGTACAGTAGCATGGCCTGACTTCCCTCCTGCTTTCTGCCCTGCAGCCCTCCAACTCCCTTCATGCCCTTCGCCTCTTCTCTGCCTTTGCCGCCAGCGCCCCCCGGCCCCTCGGCCCCTGATGCAGAAGATGAAGAGGACTATGATTCCTAGCACTCTCTGTCGTGCACACCCTTTTAGTTGGTTTTAGTTGCTCTGGGAAGAGGAGAAAGGTTGAAGTTGTTCTTAAATTTATTAAAAAAGAAAAAAGAAAGGGCATGTTCGTGTCTTTCTTGCCTGAGTTCAAGGTTTCTGGCTGATATCCCATTACCCACCTGACTCTTCACAGACTGGGGGACCAGTGACGGTAAAAAGCAAGTCAGCCAGGAGGCTGGAGTAGCACCAGGGGGCACTGATAAAAGATAGATGGTCTAAGGCTGAGCCAGCCGCTGCTGGATTTGCTAGGGGACAGCCTCTTGTGGCTGTGTGACTCTTCCCTTCTCCCGGGGACAGGCAAGGTCAGGACCAAGACCAGGCCTTGGAGGTGCGGCCGGTGCAGTGAGTGCACAGAGAAGGGCCTACAGAAAGGAGCAGTGGGGATAAAATGGAGGTCTAGAAGGCAGCTGCGCCAGTCAGTCTGCCTGTCCACGTGTGTCTCCGGCAGCCAGAGCTGCAGGCAAGATGAGCGTCTTCGGGGAACAGCAGTGCTGAGGCAGCGAGGAGGCAGCGGCCGCATGGGGCTCCTGAGCCCAGGGACTCTGCAGTCTAAAGGCCTCCAGGGAAGCAGTGGGTCCATCTGTTGGCAAGATCCCTGGCTTCTCTGACAGGCATCCTGGGAGTGCAGGGCAGGCTGCCGGCTGGAGCCGGGAGAGTGGGGGAGACAAGCTGCTGGGCGGAGGGGAGAGCCGATAAGGGCCCTCCCCGCTTCCTGTAGCCTTTTTCCGGCTGGGAGACAGGGAGGAAGGACAGGATTTAGCTGGAGGTCTTGGGTTTGACTGTAATGAATTGGGGTGCCTGCAGGGTACTAAGGAAGGTGTCAGGTCAATTGGGCATTTGGACATGGAAGCCTAGGGACAAATCCATGATCTTGGGAAGCAGGTGACCTCAGGATGGGACGGCCACAAGAGGCAGGATCACAGGTTGTGCAGGGGGACTCAAGGTACAGAAGAGGAGAAGCCATTGATTGATTAAGGGGGAGACCTGAGGCTACCCTAACCAGAGGAGAGGAAGAATAGCAAGTGGTTTTGGGGTGAGCATTGTACCTACAACTGATGATGGCAAACTATTCGGTGAAGGGGAGCCAGTCACCTCTTTTGAGGGCAGGTAGGTGGGGCTGTGCTGAGCACAGCAGGGTCTGTCTGCTCCCCTTCTGGTCATGCTGCCCTTGCCTACTTTAGCAGAGGTGACAACTTCCTCTACCCTACCCTTTGGTGTGGGCAGCCAGCCCCACTCCCTGGTATTGATGGGGGCACAGCACACCTGTCTGGTCAGTCACAGCACCAGTTTCTGTCTGAGATTGACCTTCAGCGCACCTGAGCTCTGGGGCTTTAGACCACCTGAAAGGGATTTAGACAAGGTGCTTGTCGAGGGTGACAGTTACATCTATATAGATGTAAAAGCTGTTGGAAAAAGCTGAAAGCACTAGAAGTTGCTGCCACCCAAGGAGACATCCTGCTTAAAAATGAAACCAGTGCGGGGTGGAGCCAAGAGACTCAGAGATGGAGATTTCTTTTTTCTTTTTTAAATTTTTTAAAAATTATTTATTGGGGTGGAGAGATGACCCAGAAGTTAAGACTCTGCCTTGCAAGCAGAAGGTCCTGAGTTTGGATCCCAGGTCCCAGGTAAAAAAAGCCAGACAGAAATGGCAGTCACCTGAACTTCTGTTCTGGTAGGCAGTCCCTGGGAAATCCCAGAGCAAAGCAATGAGGTAGAAGCAATCCAGGATGATTCCTGAAGTCACCCTTGGGCCTCCACAGGCATACACAATGCCCTCTGATACACACAGTTACACATATTCATTTATTTTGTGTGTGTGAGAGAGAAAGTGGAGGGAGAGAACTGACTTTTAAATGTATTTATCGTGTATTTTAAATGTATTACTGTGTGTGTGTGGAAGCCCAAGGGTGACTTCCAGAATCATCCTAGATTGCTTTACCTCCTATTGCTTCTCTCTAGGATTTCCCAGACCGGAAGTGCAGGCCACTTCCATTTGTGACTGGCATTTTTCACGTGGGATCTGGGATCTGAACTCAGGTCCTCTGCTTTTGAGGCAGAGTCTTAACCCCTGAGCCATCTCTCCCCAGGTGTGTGTGCTGGCCCTTCTAGTCCCAAAAACCGGCGTGCTTTCTCACATTTCACTTGTACCTGAAGGAAGTCTGGGTGTCATGGGGACTGTGGATAGGTCCTAAGGGTACTATTTCCTTTCTTTTTCAAGTATCTGTATTTATTTGACAGACAAGTGTGGTGAAGAGGAAATATCTGCCAGGAAGGTAGGAGATCAGAGGACAGCTCTCAGAAGTCAGTTCTCAGGCCTGGAGAGATGGCTCAAGGGTTAAACTCTGTCTTGAAAGCAGAAAGACCTGACTTTGGATCCCAGATCCAGCATAAAAACGCTGGATGGAAATGGCAGCGGCCTGCTCTTCTGACCCTGGAAGGTGGAGCCTGGGGAACTCCAGATCAAAGCCAAGAGGAGGTAGAGCAGTCTAGGGTGATTCCAGCAGTCACTCTTGGGCCTTCATGGGCACACGCAGTGCCCTTTGATACAAACACATTCGGTAAGTAAATAAATACGTTTAAAAAGTCAGTTCTCTGCCTCCACTCTGCAGATATGGAAACTCAAGGTTTGCAAGCAGATGTCTTTCCTGTTGAAGTATTTGTTGGCCCCAGGAGCACGTGAGGATGCAGGCGCTCCGGGCATCAGAGTGAAGGCCAGGCTTGCCAGGGATGCAGAATGGGGTTCGAAGATATCCTAGGACTCTTGCAGGGGTCCATCCATAAAGTGTATTCTGGGGCCAGGCGTGTTGACATACACTTAAAATCCCAGGGGAGGCAGGAGGTCGAGAGTTTGAGGCTGGCATGGGAAATGAAGTGTGACCTCCAAGAAAGAACAAAAGTGAATGTGAGCTGAGAGTGTTGAGAGGCGGCAGGAAGGCAGGAGCCAGAAGGCAGAGAGTAGCCCTCCTGCCATCCAGGCGCAAGTCCCAAAGCAGCTCTGGTGTGTGACCTGCCCTGTTGGTTCAGCCTTAGGCAGTACACCTACAGCTGACTTCTCGGGGGCAGCCCTCAGTCTAGCTCACAGCACCTCTATCTCGGACAAGTGCTGAAGTTTCTCAACCTCGGTTTTTCTCTGCAAAGGGACCAGCTCCATGTACTATAGTATTTAGGTCTGTGTGAAGGCAAGCTTGCTGACGTAATGAACCCAAAACACACAGGTCCCATTGCAAAGGGTTGGGGTTGGCATCTTGCTCACATTGGGGTCATAATAGGCTTGGCCGATGTCCAAGAAGGTCCTAGGCTCAGGCTCTTGTAGCCCTGCCATTCTCAGCCATGCCTCCCGCTCACTGGAAGTGGAAAGGTCAGAGTGGAAAAGTCCTGGTTTTTGGTTTTAATATTATTTTGAAGACAGGGTCTTGCTCTGTAGCTAAGGCTGGCCCAAACTTCAACCAACAACCCTCTGGAGTTCTGGAAGTAAAGGTGTGCTCCGCCACACCCACCTTCCCACAGAGGGTTTTATGAGCCAGGGCTAGGAGTGGCTCAGTTCCCCTCACTGGCTGAGGAAGGTTACAAAGTCCACCCACAGCAACCTAGGTGACCCCCATTAGCCATTTTCTGTCACAGGACCTCTCATAACAACGGGAGGGGCCGGGTCCAGCCTTCACCAAGTGTAAGTTCAGCCTTCTGAGTCATAGGGCAGGAGCTAGGGGATACGGTCCTCCTGGCTGTGCCAGGCCTCTGGGTGCTGTCTGGAATGAGAATGAATGGTTCTGGTCCTCTGGGCCCCATTGGGTACCGCAGGATGGCCTGTCTGTGCTGGACTGATGAGCTCCGCTGGCCAGCGGAGGATTTTTCTCTTTCTGGTTCTCGGTCATCAAGGAGGCTGGCGCCGAGGCGTATGTGAATGATCTAGCCCGGCCTGTGCCCGGGATATGGCAGTGAAATGACCATCTGCCAAGTAGAAGAGACAAGGATGGTCTCCATTCACTTCCATCTGTAAAGGTGCATCAGCTGCATACCCTTCCCTCACTGGCTGCAGGGCTCAGTGAGCAGGCAGACTGAGCATCTGCCATGTTGCTCAGTGTAGCCAGGTTGAGGTGGAAGGTCTGGTCTTACCAAGTGCTGGGGACACACAAACAATGCACATATACTTTAGGAGACCATTTGGTAGTTTCTTATTGTCTTCGAACGTGCACATTTTTCTTGTGACAGAGCAATTTTCCAGAATATCTCCCCAATAGAAATAGGACACATGGACGGGAGATACGTCAGGGGCTAAAGCCTTTGCCTTAAAAAGGAAAAGACTTAAGTTCAAATCTTCAGATCCCACATTAAAAAAAAAAAAGCAGATATGGTAGCAGTTTGGAAGGCAGAGCCTGGCACAGAGCAGAAAGTAACCCAATTAGCCCCATCCTCAGGACACCATAGACACACACACACACACACACACACACACACACACACACACACACACATAGGGTATACATTCACAAAAAGACCCAAAAGTTTATAGTTAGGCCTGACAGAGAAGGGAAAGGGAGGGAGAGGAAAGGAGAAAAGGGCATTAGCCCCAGCATTCAGAGGTGAAGGTAGGAGGATCAATCTCTGCTACACAGCAAGTTTGAGGCCAATATGAGCTGCACAGTCTCAAGGGCAAAAAAGAAAGAAAAAGAGGGCTCCTATCCTCCACGGGAAGCAGCCTGGTGCCTATCAGAGTGTATGTGTGAATACGTGGTGACATGTGTGACAGAACAAGAGTAAAAAGAACGAGAAAAACAAGCCTTGGTTACACAGGGTACGAATAAATCTTGGGAGATTATGTTGAGCAGAAGCTAAACAAAGGTACACTGGATGATATAACTCATTAAAGTGAAGTTCAAAAACAAACTTATAAGTAAATGAAGAGACTGGTCTCTACCCATGCCTGCCACCCATCAAATAAACAAGCATTTTTAAGGTAAATGGATTTAGAGGGCCAGGAATGGTGGTAGCATATGTTGTCATCCCAGAAACTTGGGGAACAGAAGCAGGAGCATCCTAAATCTAAGTCTATTGGGTTAAATAAGTTTTGTGTCAACTCTGATCTGGCTATAAAGTGAGATGCTGTCTCAAAGGAGAAAAATAGAAAAAAGAAAGAGAAAGGGAGAGAGATGGGGACAGGCAAAACTAACAATGACAATGGAAGTTGGCCTGGTCACCAAAAGGGGGGGGGACTGGCCAGGAGGGCCACAGCAGGCTTTGGCACTTTCGCAATAGCCTCACAAACATTTAATCTATCCACCTAGCCATCAAGAACTATTCTATCCCCGACAATGTTCTAGATGCAAACAAAATGTTCTTGGAGCTTATTCCTGAAGGATAGAGACAGATGATAAAGACCAGAAATAACATGTCAGATGGCATTGTGGCATGCTGGGGGGAGCAGAGGGAGGTAGGAGTGGCTCAGCATTCTGTACCAGGGTCTCGCTCTCATAAGGTGAGATTGAAATAGAAACCCCCTTAGCAAGGAGAGTGGCGCAGAGCTCTGTGGGGAGAGGCCTCAGCCCGGAGGGACCAGCAGGGACTGGAGCCAGGAGGATGGACATGAATAGAGAGCAGCTTCCTCTGTCTTCTAGTCTCGCTTCCTTTCCACAACCCTCCTTACTCATGGCTACCCTGGTGGGATTGGCAGTCCCTCAGGGTCCAGAGCTTTGTGGGGTTGAAGTAAGTTGGGGTACCTATCATACAGCTGCCCAGGGTGCTGCTTGATCTGGGACCCCAGAGGAAAGAAAGGGGAGTTAAAGGGCCAAGTGACCTTGACCACCCTCCTCTGGCTTCTTCCTTAGCCTAGAGGTCAGAGATCTGATGCTTCTGTTTCTCTCGGCTTCGCTTCGCTACTTCCACCCCATCAAATGGTGCCATTGCAGCCTCACCTTGTGGGAAGGAGTTACCGTGCTTCCTAGATCCCAGTGTACGGATGGGTCCCTGCCCTTCTGAGCTCTTCTCTGGAGGAAGCGTCTCCAGGTCTCCATCTTGTGGTTTAGGGACTTGGACAAGCCCCTGAGTCTGCCTGTTGGCAGAGAGGTGAACAGTCAGTACAGACTCAGTAGCAATCAGCATGTGAGGTGTGGAGCTCACAACTTCATGCCCCCCCAGGCCCAACATCCCCAGACCCAACCCCAAAGTCATGCATTTTTTTTATTTGAGAGAAGGAGGGGGAGAGAAAGAAAGACACAGAGAGAGATCTCCTGGAGATCAGAGGACAACTTTCAGAAATGGTCCTTTCCCACCGCTGGGCTGCCAGGAATCCATCTTAGGTCTCTGGGTTTTTGTGCAGATGCCTTTACCTACTTGAATCACCTCACTGGTCCCTTCTCAGGAGCAGTGACACTGGCTTCAGGACTCGGAGATGACTGGGACTCCACTCCAGAATATGGCTACCATGATAGGGAACAGCACCCATTCTCTCTGGCATGGTGCAAGACCTTTGGCGACAGTGGGTGTGGACTCTCCCAAGAAGGTCCTTGTAGCCAGGGAGTGTTCAGAGCTGTGTGGAACCCACCCCTCATCATCAGGGTGGGCGATGTATGTCTTCTTTAGCCTTCCTCTGGTGTGGGTGCTGGTGTATGTTTAAATGTCATTTTTCAAAGTGGAATAAGGACCATTGTATCTGCACCTCTGCCAGGAATCAGAAATGTGTGAGGAAAACAAGATCCCACATGACAGTCACCAGGCTGGCAAGAGCAAGAGGCCAGACATCTCAGTGCCGTAAAGATGTGGATAAAGGGAAGCCTGTGGCCTTGCCTCGAGGAAGAGCGTTTATCAGAGGGATGTTTCGGAGGCTGGGAGGAAGGTTAAGTGGTTAAAGCAAAGGATCTGAGTTCCATCCCTAGATCTCATGTAAAAAGCCCAGGAGGGTATGGCGACCTGCCTGAGATTCTAGCCCGGGAGGCAGAGCCTGGGAATCTCTAGAGCAAGCTGGCCCAACAAACTAGCCCCGGTGGTGAGCTCTGGGAATCAAGGAAGATTCCCAATATCGTCCTTGACCCTTCACAACAACACATACTCCAGTACACTGTATACATACATGCAAACACATGTACTCGCATGCACACACATGTACACCATATATACATACATGAAAGCAAAAAGGAATGTTTTGGAAGGTGACTTGGCAATGAAGTGTCCCTGGCAGGTTTCCTTCTGGGCAAAACCACTAAAGTGTGTCATAGGCACGATTAGAGGGGATGGAATATGGAGCCAGTGGCCTTCTGGATGCCTGTTACTAGGGAACAGGGTGGGCCAAGAGCCGTAGGGAGAGAGCTTAGACACACACAGTTGGGTAATCAGAGAGACAGGACACCAGATGCAGAAAGCACAACTACACAAAGTCTACATGTGTCTGCTGCTGTCTCTGAGCACCTTAGTTCTTTACTTCGGTGTCTCTGTCTGTGAACATGGTAAGACCATCTCCTGCAGGATATACACAATCTGTCGCCTAAAGGTCTCTACCATGGGGTCTGGCTTATAAGAGGGACCCAGTACACAGGGTCCCAGTTTCCCATGATGTGATGGTTGTCACCTTGGTGGACTTGGAAGGAATCCTGTGGAGGTGTCTGTGAGGAGTTTCTACAGTAGGTAATGGAAGTGAGAACCACCCTTACTGCAGGGCACCTGAGGGAATGAAAGGAGAGCCAGTCAAGCATCAACCCTACCTTTCTTGGTTTCCTGACTATGGACGCGACGTGACCCACAGTTACCTCAACTTCCTCCCGCCATGACTCCCACCATAGCTGACTGTAACTGGACCCTTGAGCCAAAATAAACCTTTTCTTGAGTTGCTGTTGTCTGGTATTTTGTCCAAATAACAAGCACTCATGGGTATGGAAATCAGTGCCTGGAAAGACGCTTGAAAGGGAGGCTTTTCAAGGCCCATTCACACATGATGTTAACATCCTGTGCAAAAAGCGTCTGCTTCCATCTATGCAATCCATACCCCTAACAACAAAATAGACTTCTCTTTTGGAATGAGTGAAATTGGTTAATTCTCCTGACCGATCCTAGTAGGATAAAGGGCAGTCCTGCAGGGTTTCCGGGGACACGTCTACTACTTTCAATCACTTATCAAGTATTTGCTGAGCCCTCTCTGACTGAGCTAAGACGCAGCTGTCCTGCGCGTGGCAGCCGGCCATTTCAGGGGTGCCGGGCACCAGCGAACAAATCTACGGAAGACCTCGGCGGCAAGGGCTGGAAGAGAGAACGGACAGGATTGTCCAGCGCCTCCGTGGTGGTGGGTGGGAGCAGCAGAGCCGGTGGGGGTTCCAGGCGTGGGTGGAGCCGCAGCACCTGCTGCAGACTGCAGATTCTCTCCCACCAACTGACCTGAGGTCCTTTGCCTCCCGTCTGGAGCTGTTAATAGCGGAGCTGGGAGGCCGAACAGGGCTGGAAGGAGATGCTGGAGGGGGCTTCCGGCCTTCCAATCACTCTGGCAAGTCCCCGCCCTTCTGCACGAGTGCAACTCTGATTGCCTTAGGTGTCTGCATAGACACGCTCCACTTCCTCATTACGCCTGGGCACAGACGCCGGTGAGACAGCTTAGTGGGTAAAGTGCCCGCTGGCAAACCTGGCGACCTGAGTTAAGTCCCCATGATGGACATAGAGAACTGACTTTCCAAAGCTGTCCTCCGACTTGATTTCAACTCATGCACCACAATATGTAAGCGTTCACCTTCTCCCCCATCTCTCACACCGATAAAAATATAAATGAAATATCTTTGGGCTGGAGAGGTGGCTCAGGGGTTAAGCCTCTGCCTTGCAGGCGGAAGGTCCTGAGTTCGGATCCCAGATCCTATGTATAGACGCCAGGCGGAAGCCGGGGCGCGGCCTGCGCTTCTGGTCCTGGTAGGGCGGAGCCTGTGAATCCCGGGGCAGAAGGAGGTGGAGGCGTCCATGGTGGTTCCCGAATTCGTCCGTGGTTCTACACATACACAGACACACACACACACAGTGTGCGCGGGCACATACATACGCACACACACACAACTGAATAAATAATAATAAAAAAATTAAAAAAAAAGAAAAAAAAAAGAAATATCTTTAAAATTTGGTCATAGTGGTTTTCCACATGGTTGCTGTAAGGAATAGATGATTTTTAAAATATTTTATTTATTTTATTTTACTCTGTGTGTGTGTGTGTGTGTGTGTGTGTGTGTGTGTGTGTGAGAGAGGGCACTGTACGTCCATGCGGATGACCAAGGGTGACTTCGGGAATCATCCTGGATTGCTTATATCTCCTTCTTGCTTCACTCTAGGATTTCCCAGGCTCCACCCTCCAGAGCCGGAAGTACAGGCTGCTGGGGGCTGCGTGTTTCCGCCTAATGTTTTTAGGTGGCACCTGGGATCTAAACTCAGGATCTTCTGCTTTCGAGGCAGAATCTTAATCTCTTAAGCCATCTCTCCAGCCCAAATAGATGATATTTTTAAATGATATTTTCTAAGCTATATTGGCCATCTATTATGTAGGAGGCTTTGTGTTATGCACTGATGTTCAGACTTGAACAAGCCTAGTATCTGGAATGTTTTTACATCATTTTATTTACTTTGATTTTAATCTTTTTTTTTTTAAGATGAGAGGAGGGTCTTATATAGCCAAGAACTCAATATGTAGTCAAGGACGACCTTAAATTCCTGATCCTTCAACCTCCATCCCCCAAATCCTGGGACTACAAGCACGTGCCACCACGTATGTGCAGTTTATTTGCATAAAATACACTTACGGATGGGCCTGAAGGGGCATGTCTATAACCCCAGTTACCTGGGCAAAACCCTGCATCAAGATAAAAAGCTAAGGACTGAGGCGATGATTCAGTAGTTAAAGTGTTTGATGTGCAAACAAAAGGACCATGGTTCAAATTCCCAGATCTATATAAATGCCAAGGGTTTCCTTGGAAGCCTGCCTACAATTCAAACTCTGAAGGCAGGTACTGCGGATTCCTGTGGGAATAACCTCTGCCTTGCAAGCAGAAGGACCTGAGTTTGAATCCCAGACAGATCCCATGTAAAAATACTAGCTGGAAATGGTGGAGGTGTACATTTCTGACCTTGGAAGGCAGAGCCTATGAAACCTTGAGCAAAACAAAAAGGAGGTAGAATAATCCAGGATGATTCCTGAATAATCCAGGATGATTCCTAAAGTCACCTTTGGACCTACACACACATACACACACACATGCAAAAAATAAAAGAGAAAAAGAGGGGAGTCTGGGGAATACAGCTTAACTATGGAGCAATTCCCTAACAGGAAGAAGTTTCTAGAATCATTTGTCAGTACCAAAACCGGAAAATCTATATTTATATTGTTGCACAGCCATTGTCACTAACCATCTCCAGAGCCTTTTCATTATCCTAAACCAGAACTCTGCACCTACTAAAAAAAATTCCTATTTCTTCTTCCCTACAGCCCCCCAAAACCATCCTCTGCTTTATGTCTCTAGGAATTTGACTTGGAATTTAAATACCTCTTTTGAACAGAATCCTACAGTGTATATTTGTGACTGAGTTATTGTACTTAGCTGATAATCTTTAAAATTTATCTACGTTGGGGCATGAGTCAGAGTTTCCTTCCTCTTAAGGTTGAGTAATATTCTTTGTGTTTCATATATATGCCACATTCTATTTAGTTTTGTATCTCTTTTTTAAACTTTTTATTTAATGTGTGTGTGTGTGTGTGTGTGTGTGTGTGTGTGTGTGTGTGTGTGTCCCTGTGGAGAACCAAGGGTGACTTCAGGAATCATTTTGGATTGCTTTTACCTCCTTTTTGCTCTGCTCTGGATTTTCCAGGCTCTGCCCACTAGGGACGGAAGTACTGGCCAGCACTGTTTCTGCTTGGAGTTGTTTCCGTGTTATCTGGGATTTGAACTCAGGACCTCTGCTTCTAAGGCAGAGTCTTAACCCCTGAACCATCTCTCCAGCCCAGCTTTGTATCTGTTGATGGACATGTGATTTGCATCTACCTTTTGGTTATTGTAAATAACGCTGCTATGAACATCTTTGAGTCTCTGTTTTTCCTTTGATCTTTTTTTGTAACAAGTAAGTATACAGTGTGCATGTATGTGTGCATGCATGTTTATATGTGTGTGGGCAAGTGCTTGGGGATGAGCGAACCTGTGCGAGTATGTGCTAGTGTGCATGTGCATACGTGTGTGTGTGTTTTTTTTTTGTGTGTGTGTGTGTGTGTGTGTGTGTGTGTGTGTGTGTTTGTGTAGGCCAGAGGTTGACAAAGAGTTTTTTTTTGATCACGCTGGACTTTCTATATTGAGGCATGAGCTTTTTACTGAGCATGTAATCTAGTTGGCCGGTTTGCTCCAGGGATCCCCATCTTTGCCTCTTGTGCCCTGGAATTACAGGAGGATTACCACTTTGGGCCCACCCGCCTCTTACTGAAACCTAGGATCTGAACTCCTGTCCCTGTGTTTGTGCAGCAAAGACTTTAAGCACTTTGGCTTCCGCAATCTCCCCAGCCCCCTTTTTTACACCCCCCCCACAGGAGTGGAATTGCTAAATAACAGTATTTGTATGTCCAGTGTTTTCTGAGAAAGGGTCCCATACAGTCCAGTCTAACCTCAACTCAGTATGTAGCCAAGGATGACCTTGAACCTCTGATGCTCCTACCTCCATGCCCTGAGAGCCGCAGACTCCTGCAGTCCATTGGTCAGCAGCCTAGCTTACTGTGCAAGATCCAGGTCAATGAGAGACTGTCTCAATGAACAAGGTATGTTATTGCACCCTGAACTCCCAGCAGCTGTGATTACCTGCACAAGATCTACACTGTCCTGGAACAGGGGAGAGAAGTTATAGGGTTGATGGGGGAGGGAGGGACATCTCTTCAAAGGTGTAGCCCCTGAAGGGGTACCCATACACCAGTAAACAAAGCCTTACCCATTCTCCTAAAAGCAACCGTAATGGAACTCCCTGGGCTATTTTATCAGTCAGGGTTCACTAGAGAAACAGAAGCAATAGAATGGATGTATATATAAAGGAATCTATTACATTAACTCACAAAGTCAGTATAGTTCAACAATAGCTGCCTGTAGCTGCCCAGTTCTTGAGCTGAATATCTCAGAAAGCCGCAGGATCCCTGCAAAGTCTCCAACCTCAGTCACGTTGGAGGGCTGAAGAGGCTGACCTCAGACATCAGCCAGGGACAAACAGCAGCAAGATGTTGGACTCAACATCATTGATGAACAGGGGCAAGACCAAAAGTCTGGGGTCTGATAGGAGCCAAGAGCCGTAGCGATGGCAACAGCAGTGGGCAGGGGTGACTAAAGGCAGCAACAAACCAGCAGGGGACTCAACACAAGTCCCGCCCCCTTGCATTTCCTTTAATGTAGTCTGCTACTGGAAAGCACCACCCACTATGGGCTGGGTCTTCCATATCAATTAACAATCACCTGCTGGCTAGTTCAAGGGCTTTCCCCTAACTATCAGTGCTTCACTGCAGTGCCTCAAACATCCTGCAACTGTCAAGCTGACACCTGCGTCTAATCTCCATCATGTATTAGTTACTTGTCCTGTTGCTATGATAAAACACCCTGACAAAAGCAACTTAAAGGAAAAGGAGTTCATTTGGCTCATGATTCCAGGGCTCAGTCCACTGTGCTGGGGATAATCTCTCATGGAGTGCCCACGGGTTTGTCTGCTAGGTGATTCTAGATTCTGTCAAATTGACAACATAAAGTTTCACAGGACACACACACACACACACACACACACACACATACACACAATTACTACTACTTACCATTAGTCTTTACTTTTTCTTGCCTGTCTCTCCTTTTCTCTCTCTCTCTCTTTTTTTTCCCCTGAGACAGGGTCTCATATGGCCCATGCCGGACTGAACTTTTTGTGTAGCCAAGGATGACTCTGGCTTTCTTATCTTCCTGCCTCTACCTTCGGGATCACATACGAGTATCTTGGCTTTCTTATCTTCCTGCCTCTACCTTCGGGATCACATACAAGTACCACTATGTCCAGCTTTGCTATTTAAAAAAAAATTTAAACTTTACATATTTATTTATTTAACGCATGCATGCATATCTGCATGTGTGCGTATGTGTGCGTATGTGTGTGCATGTGTGTGTGTGTGTGTGTGTGTGTGTGTGTGTATCAGAAGACACTATGTGTCCCTGTGGAGGACCAAGGGTGACTTCCAGAATCATCCTGGATTGCTTCTCCTTTTTTACTTGGCTTTGAGATTTCCCAGACTCCATCCACTAGGGCCGGAAGTGCAGGCCATCAGTATTTCCTTCTGGCGGTTTTTTAAAAATTTTTTTATTATTATTTATTCAATTGTGCGTGTGTGAGTATGTATGTGTGCGCGCATGTGTGTATGTGTGTGTGTAGAACCAAGGACGAATTCGGGAACCACCATGGACGCCTCCACTTTCTTCTGCCCTGGGATTCACAGGCTCCACCCTACCAGGACCCCCCCCCACTTCCGCCTGGCGTCTATACATGGGATCTGGGATCCAAACTCAGGACCTTCTGCCTGCAAGGCAGAGGCTTAACCCCTGAGCCACCTCTCCAGCCCCCTTCTGGCGTTTTTTTGTTTGTTTGTTTTAATATGGGACCTGGGGTCTGAATTCAGGACCTTCCGCTTGTATGAGTCTTAACCCCTGAGCCATCTCTCCAGCCCAGCATAATTGATTCTTTACTGAGACTGGAGAGAAACTTCCTATAAAGACTTGCAGCCCCGTGTGAGGTCTCAGAGCTGCACGTCTTCCACTTCTGTGCTAATCCTTCCTTCCTGAGAGGTGACGTTATCCAGCTAGGTAGAGGTTCAGCCGATGCCGTGTGCCCATCACTGTTCCTTCCAATGCTTCCTCTGTGACAGTCTTTCTTTATTGAAGTTCCTCCTGTGTACTCTCTTATCAGAAATTCTAGTGGCCTCTTGGCTTCCCAAATGCCATCTCTGTCCCAAGTGCATTTGTTAGTTCTTGGCCTGGCCTTGGCCCCTCTGTGGCTCACATCACAGTCAGGCGATGCCCTCCTGTGTGACATACTTTCTTCATTTGCCGGGAGCCTGCGTTGCTCAGCAGTCTCTGTTCTCATAGACTTCCCCATCTGGTCAGGCCAGATCACTCCAGATGCAGGTTGCTGTGCCCCTCAGCTCAAGGTGTCAATCTTTCTCCCCAACTTTCTTCCCCATGGCCCTCCCACTTGGCTTCATAGCAGCGAGAGGAAGAGAGATGCCCTACCCCCCATTTCTTACAGGTCATCCGACGTCACTAAAGAAACCAGAAATCTGTGGAAATGCTCAGCTTTAGAGCCCATTGTGGCTGAGATAGAAAAGTCACTGAAAGTTTGAGGCGGAGCCTGGACTGCAGAGTGATGTGGTAGAAATCACCCTGGCATGGTTTGAAATGTGTCCCCCACAGTCTCATGTGTTTGGCAAGGTCATGGCACCTTGAGAGGTGGAGCCTTGCTGGAGGAAGGCAGTCACAAGGGGTGGGCCTTGAGGTGGATGAGTCCCACCCTACCTCCAGGAAAATCTGCCTTTGTAGCAAGCAGTCTGCAGCTCTCAGCCTCCAAGATGTCTCCAGTGACCTGGCCTCCAACCAGCCATGCCGCCTCCACTTTGAGAGACTGTTTCTCCCCTCTGAATAAATCTCCCTTTCTCCCTT